>JAUBWS010032999.1:0-18709 GCA_032270445.1 Darlingtonia californica | reverse complement strand
AAGAATACCAGCGTCCAGTAACACTGCACACTCTGTACTCAAGACAAACAAGAATACCAGCGTCCAGTAACACTGCACACTCTGTACTCAAGACAAACAAGAATACCAGCGTCCAGTAACACTGCAGACTCTTTACTCAAGAAAAACATGCTTGTTATGTGCTAAACTTCCAGTAACAACTTCACAAGACAGCAATTGTTCTAGCAGGAGTAAATCACTCGATATTTACTAGAATTCCAGTCTTCTGCGTCGAACATGTACGAAGAGGCCCGTGACTTGAAACGTTGCTGATTGTACAATGTGACTTAAACCACCTGGCCACGACTACACTTCGAATTCAAGAATAAACCCTTAAAAAAGTATCTGTCGCTGTGCAGGCAAGATCGAAAATCTATGGTTGCACTTACCTTATTTCGAGGCGCATCATCATACACCGGATCTTCAATAGCGAGTGTGATGGAACTCATTAAGATCACAACCATGATCAACGAATCGAAATAACGAAAATGTACAATATTGTGACAAATCTTCCGAAACCTTCAAAAAATTTATTGAAACCTTTATTAGTTTGTTTATTAATAAGTAAAGAAGCTGTCAAACTGCTTTGAAATGAAATACGTAAAGGAAACCTAAACAAAGGTGAATTTTTATTGCATTCTACGTTCATCGTAATTCTAATTTTTTGCAATAAACTTTTGCGATTCCATTAAATTGCAAAAAATGTCTGTTCTATAAAGAGAATACTCTATTGCAAAATACCAATTAAAATTCCCTTCTAGCAGTGCCGTAGGAACTGGGGGTTAAGCTAAGCTTTGACTAATATGTCAACGTTTTTTGTAAAGAATTTTTAGAATAGAAGTGGTGAGTTATGATTGATCTCAGAAAGATAATTTAGAAGAATTGTGGTGCATTTCATTACATTTTCCCGCAATATAGAGTTTTCGAAGGTCCCCCCTCGGGTTGACACTGAAACTATGACCCCCTAAAACAAAGTTGCTTCCTACGGTACGATTATAGTAAAACAAAGCTTAGTTGAACCTGTCTTCTTCAATTTAAATTGAAACAGAACCAAATCCATAACGTAATATGGAAAGTTTCACGAAATACATGGATAGATGCATGGACATGGATAATACAGTATTTAGAACTCGGTAAATTTTGGAATTTTTTGCGGGAACAACGTTTCTATCATCTTCCGAAAGCATTTTCTTCCTTTAAAGTAATAGTATTTTTAATCTATTCATGACTTCCTTGTAAACATCAACAACATCACGAATATCATACAAATCACAAAATCATTTCTATGTACCTATTTGAGGGTGTAAAGATAAAAAGTGAATTTTGTTGGACCATTGGAGCTTTCTTCATTATTCGTCTTCTATTTGTGACATTAAACTTTAATACATTCAGCATTCCTTTTTGTTTGATTTCTTCTTCAATATCTTCCTCATCCTCGTCATCTTGAAGAAATCAGAAATCTTTATTATGATAAAATCAAAGAGATAGTGGGTATGATGATGATTATAATAAAACAAAGAGATAGTTAAACTTATTCAAATGGTCGATAAATTCTTTTGTTATCTTTTTGTTTCGTTTTGTTTGTTTAGCACGACTTACCTTGAAACACCATACGGTTGAAGTAATAAGAAAGAGGGAGACTTGTCAAAGAAGAATATACAGAAAAATGAAAAATAAATCAAAAAATTAAGTTAAAACTACTACAACCAATTGAAAATTTTTAATCGTTTACCATCTTCATCGTAACCATTGAACGTTGTGCCGATGTCTGTTTGTGGTTTGTTGTCATGGTTGGTACTACTAGATGTTGTACTACTACTACGTCTAACATTTCCCATACCAGCGAGAAATCTTTCAGGTTGTTTGTTACTGATTTCGACAATCGATCTCCACTAAAAAAAAGAATACATATCTGTTGCTTTGTACTTCAGACGCCTGCTTTATGCCGTGTCTAATGGCACATATGAATAATATGAATAAGCCTCGAATAAGACGCTACAGTGTAATTAACGTAACTATGGTATCCTATGAACAGGAATTAAATTAGATACGACATAAAACAGGCGTCTATTTGGCCTCTTTGTGTTACTTCTTTGAATGATTTCTAATAGCTCATGACACTGTAACTCTTTAGCATCTGCATTTTTAACTTATTGCTTTCCTACTTTCATTTGTCATGTCCATTACTTGTGGTTGTAAACTACCGACACCACCCGTAACACAACAAGATTATGAGAAGAAACCATATTGACATAGCATTGCAAAGGTAGCTTATTACTAGCTCGACATTTAGGAAGAATGAGAGATAAAAATACCTTTTTCTGTACATTTTCCATGTATTTAGCTTCCCTAAAATATACAACAACAAAATGACATTACACCATTTGTTAAATGTGAAATTCAACTGTAAATTAAGTAGTTCTCAATGCTTACGGTCTTTTGTTTGGGCTGAAACAAGATATAGGTTTCTGTGATCCTGGTACTTGCAATAACACTTGATCAAACATCCCTTGAGACTTTCTTTTTCTCATTAACGTTTCCGGTGTCAGCGGGTTACCATTTTGAATGACATCAGGTGCCATTCCGTCAACACTACCATTAACATGTCCGTTCGGTTCCAGTCTCTCCATTCTCATGTCACCATTTTCTGAAATTTTGTCTTCAAGTTTGCTGTCAACACCTTCATTGCTAATAGTGTCATCACCTTGCGCATTTTGATTTGACAAGCTAACACCATCAACGCTGGCTTGCAAATTTTTGACAAAAGATAAGGCATTTAAGCCCAATTTTTGATCATATTCGAAAGCTTGTTGAAGGTTTTCTTTCATTCGCTTGTTTTCAGCAGCTTCTTCATCGTGTGTTAAGATCTCAGCATTTGTCAGATTATCAACAGCGATAGCAAGAAACACATTCAGTAAAGTATCTATTGATTTGTATGTATTAAGGAGTAAAACATTTGAAATAGAAGTAACATTTTTTGGATTTTTGCATGTGTTTGCATCATAATTTTTAAGCGTAATAAACCATTACTTCAAGCTTTTGACGCCGTACAGTATAGCATTGTTAAGAGTGCAATTAAAGACTTATTTGAACTCATCACCGACGTCTAAGCCAATCAGATTCAAGTAATTTTGCACAGTTGACGATTGCTAAATAAGTACACTTTTACAATGAACGAGCCCTGACATTAAATTAAAATTCTGGACAAGATATTCAAATCTTGCTAGACAAAAATACTAATTCATGAACTTATAACTACATGTGCCACAAAAATTTACTTGTCTTAAAGGAAAAATGGCTACGTGAATTTGAAATAATGAAAAGATACAATTACCAAAAATGACAAGAAAGAAAAAGTAGACATATGCAATGATTAATCCAGAAGCATTGGTACCACCATATACTAACATTCCATCATACATTACTGCATTCCAATCTTCCCCTGTTATTACCTAAAAGAAAATATTTTTGAAAAATTAGTTAACATAGATGCACTACGCCAATAATTTACCTAATAACTTTATAGAATTTTCAAAACACAATTAAGAATTCTGTGCAGTAAGGGCATCAATAATTTCTCCCAAAAACCCTCTTACCTTATACAGGTGCAAATCCTGTGGTTATTCAATTTCGCGATTTTAAAGCCAATAGAAGTTCACGTTTTTTAGTTTCAGGAATTCAAAAATTTTAAGCTAAAGGTTAGACTTTTAATGTAATTATAGAAAAAGAAAGCAAAACATTTGATTTTTTCCAATTACGGCGAACAAAAATCGTAAAGAATTCATTGTTGCGAAAATTCCTGATCTTAAAAGTAGCCTTACCTATTACTCTATAAAAATATGAATTACCTGGAAAACAGTTAACAAAGCTTCTTTGAAAGTATCAAAGTTGGCTCGTGGTAATGATTCCAGCATCACAAACCTAACGTAAAGAGTCAATATCAATTATTTGATAAGATTCCAACACATATCATGAATCATGATTAGAGAATAGAGAATTTCACCTTCCACCGAATAATTGCATTCCAAGTAAAGCCCAAATGAAGATGAATAGAAAAAGAAGAAAAATCAAGGATAAAATGGCATTCATTGCATTCATCAAGGACGTCACCAGGTTTCTTAATGATGACCAATACCTAAAATATATCAACGAACATTTTTATCCGTATAATCACAGACTTGCTTTCGATAATTTCTTATTTTTGAAAAGTGCTATTGACATGGAGTAAAAGAACATCATAAAATAAAAATACCGAAAAAAAAACTTTAACTTACTTTGTAACTTTAAAGACCCTCAGTAACCTGAGACATCTCAAAACACTAAGACCAAAACTGAATTCTTCATTTATTCTTCTCAATATCAATTCTATTATACTTAAAACAACAACCTAAACAAAAAAAAATAAAAGGTAACAATTAAATCATTGTGCTTTACTTAAGTGGTAGCATATCATAAGGAGGGGAACGTCAAGGGTACGGTAGTAGGTAGATAGGTGAGGTGGGAGCTTATGTAAAGGAGGGAGCACGCCAAGGTTTAACGCGAGTTGTAGGCAGAACATAATAAAAAGATCTGACACCAAGGGTCTGGTAATAGTATATCCTAAAGAGATGGTGCTACTTGTTGGGTCAAGTAAAGAACAAAAAAGAGAAGTATGTGGGGCACATAATGAATGTGCAATTTCTTTGAATTTACGATAATCATGGAAATTCTTTGGAGAGAAATCCAAAAACTTCAAGAAACTTACCACTAAATCAAAAACATTGAATGATGATCTGCAATACCCAAAGATACCATGAGCAAATAACTTCACTAACATCTCACAAGTGAAAATTCCAATGAATACATATTCAGCATTTCCTGAAATAAACGTTAATACATTATACTCTCGACAAGTGGGACTCACAAGGGACCAAAGAATTCTGTCCCACTTAACGAATGTCCCAGTTAACCGAATCTCCTTCAAAGTAGGACTTATAATAATTGAGTAAAAAGTCCCACTTAACGAGAGTTTTTACGAAATCGTAATCGACTAGACATGTACAATTAATGGCTTATAAACCTAACCTAATAAAAATAAAGTAAATAGGGCTATTTATGGTTATTTATACGGCCAAATCATAGTTTTTACAAAGACACAGCAAAGCGGGTAAAACAGTAACTTCTTGTTGATGTATATAGCTATAAAGATTTTAGATTTTAGACACTCTTCAATCAAAGTTGGATTTTCATTTCACTAAAATGGACAGTAGTACGTAACTTCTTGTAAAGTTCCACTTAAGTTTTAAGCTCACGGACCAAGAAAATTAGTCCCACTTAACGAAGTACCACTTAACGAAAGTTCCACTTGTCCGGGGTCCCACTTAACCAAAGTCTATTTGCTTAAATTAGGTTAGGAAGTTCAAAGGACCAAGGAAATCCGTCCCACTTAGCAAAAGTCCCACTTATCCAAGGTCTGACTTATCGAGAGTATACTGTACGTTATTCATCATTCTAACTTATTCTTGTTTAAAATACAGTAATTCTGGGCGCATATTTTAGAATTTGAAAGAAGAGAGGGGCGTGCATTCTACACAAGTTCTTACAAAATTTATCAGAAAAAGATAAAGACATTCAGTAACATTTTCAAAATTAAAAATGACGTTTTATGGTTGTAACAAAAAGACAATATTCTTTCTATTTTTCACGAGTATATAGGTGGGCATTAATTGCATAAGTGATAACACAAACCCAAAAATCAATGATGCTAACATGAAAAAACACGTATATTAAGACTACAGAAACACAAGGACACACTTATACAAATCTTCCCATATGTGCATGATATGAGTATTCTCGTTGAGTGGATTGCTCACACCTTATAAATATACTAGCCTTAAGGCTCCAAAAGATCCGCATGTGCGTTTTAAAGTAAGATTGAAGCATACAAAAGAATTTAATTCTTGAAGTATTGGCCTCCACAACACACATACGAACAAACAATATAGTCTCAGTATTATTATTAAAGCTCATTTGAATTCAAAGAAAAATACATGTATTATTTGATATAAGAAATACGAATATATTCTACTTACTTTGAAAATCAGTCAGCCACTCAGGTTGCTCATAATGTTTTGTTGCCATTATACAAGTATTTATAAAAACCATTAAAACCACTAACCAAAAGAAATATTGATGTTTGACTATTTCTTTCAATTTGACACGCAATTTTTTGATCGATATCTTAAGCCTTTCTAGTTTGCTTTTTCTATGCCGAACTTCATGTTGGGCGGCATTTGAGTTCGATTGGAATACGAGAGCAGGATGACCAGTACTTGATTCATCATTGTTCAAACTATTTTTGGTTTCAATCATTGGAGTTCTCACATATGTGTCTTCTTCCAGTGTCATAACATCCTCTGTGAAAAAAATTAAATTCGATTACTAAAATAATTTAACTAAATGTTACAAGCTGGGATATCTGGGGCGCAGTACTAAATTTGAAAAGTCGGTGTTTTGACATCCCTCAGATTTTTTACTTTGAGAACCATGAAACTGAAAACTCTAAAACATCCAATTTACAAAGTCCCTTTAGTCTTCGAAAGTACCCCGTTGAGAAATTTTATGGTATGAGCGAGATGTGGTATATCAAAACGACTACGTTTATGTAGGACGTCATTGAATCGAATGGACACATATCCCTTTTTTCTGCAGAATAACTGCACCAACAGTGATAAATCATAAACCTACCTCCTTTAGCAATCCATTCTAAATATTTATCACAAACTTTATCTATGAGATTATCTTGTCGTAGCTTCAAGAAAGCTCTTCGATTTTCAACTTTTTCTCTTTCTTTGGCAAATTCACTAAAACAAAAACAAAAACAATAACAGTCGACACAAGATTTGAATTAAGTTTTATGGACTTTTCTTGAGAATATCGAATTAATCAAGAACGATCAATTTATAAAAAAAGTAGAAATAATCAAAACACAATTTGAAGTCTCAAACTAGCATAGGTAAGATCTGTTTCTTCGTGAGAGAATATTAATATAAAAAATTGTGTATAAGACAATAATTTATTTCACATTATTCTATTTTCAATTAAAGTTTTCGATTAAATGTCAAACATACCCTGAAAAAATGAGAAAAATTCTACAATAGGGAAATTCATAAGATCATAATATTATATTTTCCGCATCTTAATATTAGGATAATGAGGAAGAAGACGGACATCCTATTTTCTGAGACCTCGAAATTGTGTTTTGCTTAAGAATATCCAGACTAATAAATCAGAAAACTTGCTTACCCACTAAGGACACCAAGAACTAAATTCAACATGAAAAATGAACCAAGAACAATGATGCAAACAAAATAAACAGAATATAAAGCACCATGAATGTCTGCAGCATAAAATATCTGAAACAATAAAGAGACAAATTTGATCGTATTTACGTCTACATCAACAAGAAATATTAAAGATCGAAATATGATTACATAATATTTCACTTTGCTTAAGATCAAAGAGAAGACACTCACATTATACATGATTTGGGTCCAACCCTCCATCGTTACACATTGAAAAACAGTTATGATTGATAAAAATATATTGTCAAATGATGTGATACCATGGTTGAGTCCCTTCCAATCTTTTTTACAAACAGAACCAGTAGGACACTGACGACCATAAACATATCTAGTCGTCTTATTAATATTATTATCACATGGAATATCATCATCTATGAAAGAAACAAAACATAAATTGAAAGTGTTTTCATATTCTTGTTGTGCCAATAGTAGTTTTAATACCAATCATTTTACTTTAAGAAATGAGTTGCCTACACTCTTTTTCTTTTATAAAAACACACTTTAAAATAACATCGAAGCTCAAATAGCTAACAAAGGTAAGAACAAGCTGAGGCTCAGTTCAGTTGGATTGAAATCACAATGTAAAATAATTGCAAGGAGTAGGGAATCTAATGGTGTGTCAATTCCCTGAGGCATAACGAAAGAGATATTTCTCGGAAAGACTAGGTAGCAAATTTTTTAGGGTTTTTCGTGTTGTTTGCACTTTATAATTTAGAGACATAGATAAGAACAATTGAGTCTCATAATGAGCAAAAAATAAGAACATTGAAGCATTGAAGTGATTTCTGCTAGACTATAAAATAATAAAACTTACAAGTATTAGTCGTGTTACTCCAACAACTATAGTGTGATTTGTCATACAAGAATTCTAATCCAATAATTGCAGAAATTACAATAACAAAAACGACCAGAAATAAAACTTGAAGAAGAGGAACAATAGCTCGAACTATGGACATCATGACCACTTGAAGACCTACAGAAAACAACAGAAAAGTTATGAAAGTTTAAATGGTATCAGGTTTTAATGAGAGTCAACATGCTGAAGAGAACTTTTTGAAGATTTTTGGGAGTTCTTTTTGGGGATCTTTGGGTGCATTTATAAAATATTCACAAAATTTTGACTTACTTGGTATACCAGATATCAATTTCAATGGACGTAGAACTCGAACCATTCTCAATGCTTTAATGTTGAAACTCGAGCTAGTTACTTCATCAAGTGTAACAATTCTAGAAAATATCAAGATTTACCTTAAACACACTTTTCCTTTCGGTAAAGATTTTTCTAAAGTTGTAGTAAAGATACAATCATTTTTCTAAAGTTGTAGTAGTTTCCAGGTCTGTCTGAATGGGCTTTATTCTATTCGACCTCACCAATCTAAAAAACTTAAAAAAATTTAGAGCTTTAAAGGTCAAAGTTTTAACTCTATAGGACTCCAATTTCGCATGTTCATTATTTGAAAAATTAAAACTTTTTAACAA
The DNA here is from genome assembly GCA_032270445.1 of Darlingtonia californica. Taxonomy (NCBI): domain Eukaryota; kingdom Viridiplantae; phylum Streptophyta; class Magnoliopsida; order Ericales; family Sarraceniaceae; genus Darlingtonia; species Darlingtonia californica. Next base: position 9,869 of record JAUBWS010032999.1, on the reverse strand, counting down.
CTTCCAGCTGAGGACCATATCAACATTATTTTATGACGTCAGGACATAGGGAAAATGTTGTTTACATAATATCTGTGTTATTGGAATGGGTAGATGAATAAAAAAATACTGCTTGGCTGCAGTTATCAAAAAAACCAAAAAGAAAAAAGAAAAACACACTACATAACTTAACCTTATCATGAATATCAAATAAGCAATAATGGAAATACCTACCCAAATATCACAACAACAAAATCAAGTATATTCCAAATGCTACGTAAATATGAATGTGGGTGCATTATAAATCCCATTGCTACGATTCTTAATACTGCCTCTCCACCAAATATTCCAAGCAAATAATATTCAATTTCACTCTGTAATGAATTTAAAACAGAAGATAAATTCTTAAGATCTTGGTAAGAATAATACATAATAAACATAACGATCTGCTTGAAGTGCCATCTTTTGTTCTGTATCACTTTTTCTGCATTATTTGTTTTGTTTTACTGATGTTGTGATTTGTGATATCACAAAAAATAATAATACTGATGACAATAAAAAATGCTATTTAACAAGCGCTAAGCTGGCAAAAGAATCTGTCTGTGCCAATTTGTGAAAAGCAATTTACGTCATTTTTATATATTTCCTAATGTTTTTTCAAAAGCCAATCAATAAACTAAAATTTCTATCACTTTAATTTCCTACATAGTTTGCCACAGATCTTTGGTGTGGAGCTCAGATTTCCTAGTGCCTTGAAAAAAATGAGTCTTGCACTAGTTTCTATCGACCAAATTTAAAGCTATTCTGTATAGTGGGTATTAGTGGAATGTTAACCTTGGTATAGACAGAATCTACATTGCATTAGAAATCTGAATGGAGTTATTATGATATAATATGCTTATTTTTTTCTCTGTCTGCACTACTCATATTGTGTTATGTAACACCACCTTAACTGCAACACGCTTAGCGTTATGTCAAAAATCATTAGAAAGCTAGTATTATGTGGAAGACAATTGGCAGGGATTGCCCTGAACCTAAATTTATCTGCAGAAGTTTATTGTCAAACTTATGAATTACTTCATGATGATTTTGTTCTGTGTTTAAAAGGAAAACTTTTTTATCTTAATTGGAAAAAGTTAATAGGGTATTAGAGTTGAGTCGGGTGTCCCACAAGTATCAGTGCCGGGACCATCACTACTGTTTTTGCTAATGATTGCAGACATTGATGATAATGTGAGTGAAGGATTCCATCTTAGCAAGCTTTGCATATGACACTAGATTATTGAAGAATGTAAAGGACTTAATAATGGACACCTTCAAGCTCCAAAGATATCTAAATTCAGTATAATTATGGACAGACAAAAACAATAAAAAATTAAATGGAAAAAAATTTGAACTCTTTCATTTCAGTGCACTGAACAAAGACAAAGAATTATCGTATTTAAATGATGGAGGTAACTTAATAGACTGCAAAAGTGAAGTGAGGGACCTAGGAACATTAATAAAATCACATCAATTATGCTTTTACAAAAGCTAAAGATATGACTGGATGGATCTTACATACTTTCAATTGTAGAGACAGGACAACTATGTTGACTTGTAAGTGTAAGTCACTAGTAATACTACTTTGACTACTGTTCTTCACTGTGGTGAATCGTATCAGACATGGGCAAAAATGTGTTATCCCTACTCTGCAAAGGGGTAAAATTCAAAAGCTGGTAACTGATAGCTTCAGATGGCATTGCCCAAGACTGTTCAATATTCCACCAAAAAGGAATTTAGGTATGTGGACACCTTGAATAACACCTTTAGTTTTTATGCTAATGACTAATTTTTACCATACAAAAGTATATATTTTTAGAAAGTTGATAAAATTCTCTTTCATTTGGTTTGTATTTAAAAATAATTAACATATTAAGAAAATTAGACTAGGCCACCTTCACATAAGACAAAAGGCCCCATATCTTTAAATTTTTTAGTCAGTTTTTCTGCCAATGTGTTCGTAACTTATGTGTCAACAAAGTGTTTATGGGTTATTCAAAAACATTTTTTTAGATTTTTTTCCATTTCAAGGTGTCCACATATACTAAAGAGATGTTTTAAGAAATCACTTGATAGATTCCTACACAATATTCTTGATGAACCACGAGTTAGAGGTTACACAATAATAAGAAGTACCGACTCAAACTCTCTTGCCGACATGATAAACTCTATGCATTGGATTGAATAAGTCAGAAAGCATCCAACGAGCCCAAAATACAAAATATCTGTTCTTTTTTTTTAGGAAGGCTATTTTCGCAAGGAATCTAATCAAAGCTAAATGGTCTCAAAAAATCTGAGAAACTAACATTTTTCGCAAAAAAGTAAAAATGCAGGAGCCCAAAGCACAGAATATCTGTTCTTTTTATCCAGGAAATATAAAAAAGATCTAGCAGGTATCAAATTGTCTTAGAACATGTCATATCCTCCAGGAGACTAGAAGTTTAGATCGAATACATAAAAATGTAGGAGCCCAAAACACAAAATGTCTGTTCTTTTTTTTCAAGGAAAGCCGAAAAAATATAGCAGGAATCAGATGCTCTCAGAACACATATTTCCAGGAAGCTGAAATTTTCAGCCAAACACGTCAAACTTTCCTGCAAAGTCGTTTTCAAAATATTTTCCAAACACATGTAAATTTCTAGGAAAAACATGCCTTCTGAACAGATATTTTGCACAAATGCCTCGTTGGTTGCTTTCGAATGAGTTGGAGAAGTGAAGATCACGAAAGCTAGCTGAAGTAACTGAAAGTGAAGTAAGTAATTATGGTACTTTAAAAGGATTTTGTACCATATTTTTAGATTTGAACATATGTTAAAGATTTCAAAATGTTTTGTAAGAAGTCTCTAACAGTTTTTAAAAATCTTTTTTCAATTTGGAGATATTTGAGCTTGAATGTGCTCTAACAGTGGCAAACTGAACCAATGGTTTGGCAGGTGCAATTGATGAACCAGGGGCGTACAGTGGGGGGTCGATGGGTGCGCTCGACCCCCCTCCCCCTTTTGAAACCGGGTGCCCTTTTCTAAACACTAAAAATTAAAATTTTAGCACGATTTACAAGTAATAATTTTTAAAATTTTTTTTAGGCCCCTTTTATTCTTAGATTCAACCCCCCCCCCTTTCATTTTTCAGGGTACGCCCCTGTGAACTTCTTTGCAAATACCAAGGAATAATAAGCTTTTCGTTTTATTTTCATTTTAAAATATAAGGAGCCTTTACCATACATATGGTTGATAGCAACGTTTTGAGAAATGTTTGCGATTTTCAGGGCCTCGTATTCGCTATAAACGCATACAAAACTGACATTTCTGCATTAATAGGGGGAAAGTTGATTTAATAAAAGATAATTGATAAAAACCAACTTACTGCAACTCTGTTCATGCTTGACTTATCATTGGCTGGTAGTGGTGCATCAATTGCCATAACAATACAAGAAAACATAATTGTCATCAATATAAAATAATCAAATATTGTACACAGCAGTTAAGGAAGTTGCTCGTAAAAAGAAGAAACTTTCAAATACTGAAATACTCACAAAATTTAATCTACTATGGTCAAACTAATTTGATAATGTTATGTTATTTAACGTAAAATTCAACGGTTAGAGTTTAATATCATGGACATGGTAATATTAAGTGCATAATACATTATTAACCAGGAAACCAGGCCTGACTTTTCGCCACACCTCCACCTGATTTTTTAAATATAAGAATAGGGAAAGAGTCAGAGCTAGGTTCCTGGTTAATACATTAAGAGAATTCTGTTTTTCTTGTCATCCACACGTGCTCTGTTTGATTTCGCGCCAATAATTGTCTACCATATCTGTTTATCGATGGTAAAAAAAAAATGCTTAAGTTTATGTGGAGCAATCCTGTTGTCGTTCTACCATCTTGATCTCGATGAATGTGGGGCAATCTGCAGACCACATAGAATCGTACCGTTGGTGCGGAGTGGTCGGAGAGTACAGTTCATCCACACATATGCCCACTTAAGTACGATAGGCAAACTGTTTCATTTGCAGATGTGTTGACAGAGAGGAAGGACAATGAGGTAAAACATTTTAATGTTTGATATGTTTAATTTATAAGGCAATTGAAACAAAACCCAACAAGACTCTGCTAAATTGAAAATTTAATAAAAATCAATTTAAAACAATTTTCAGAGATTTTTAAACTTCTTTTTTTCTCTGATTGTATTCGAGCTGCTTGCTTCTGAGACAGCGCATTTATTAAGGTATATTAATTTATTTGTCCTCGATTTTAACCCTGTATATTTTGAAAAACTACCTAACCTGATTCAAGTGCCAAACAAACCTGGGATTTTCTCAACATACCTATGTTTCCGTACGTCATTTATTCACAAAAGTCAGAGCATTGCTGATGGCTGAATGGTTAGGGCACCAGCATTGAATTCATGCCACGCAAGTTCGAATCCTTGTGAAGGATCCTTTTTGTATTTTTAACTTTGTTTTTTTAAGATGTATATATTTTTGTTGTTTTTTCAAAGATGCTTTTTGTTTTGTATTTTCTCTTTTTTACCTTCAAAACAACGCTTGCAAAGGGGTATATGACTTGATTGCACGCCACTCAAGTCACGACCCGTCACACCTTTTAGCCTTTACTGTTTACTCATTTTTGGGACGGGTTATTAGGGGATAGTCTCTATTTCAAATAAATATAAAAGTTCCTGATGCTTGTTTTTCTTGGGTTTATTTACCGGCAGAATAGCATGACAGCTTAAACAATTTATAATTACAGAATTGTTGACCATAAGACAACTTTAATATCATTGTTAAAGATCTATAATATTGAATATGTAACTTATGTTTCACTTTTCATCAAAGGCATCTTCATAGTGATAATAAAAAGAAAACATTTTTCCTTTAGAAGTTATGGCTGTTTAAAATTTCTTTGGTATTCGGACTCTTAAATGACAAGTGTACTCGTCATCAGCAGTAAACGTGTTAATGATTGATAAGGTTAGTTAGAAACATACATAGTTTAAACAAACATCTGGTATCTTAATGCACGGTTGATAGATGTTGAGGGTTAATGAAATGCCATCAGCAGTTGATGTTATTCTAAGTATCGACTTTTGCTACGGTGCAAATATTGAAAGCAACTGTTGTTACTTCTAGGGTAATATTGGTTGCGTTCGGTGAGAACCTACAACATGAATCAGCCATGCAAGAGCGAGACCATTGCCTTTGAATATGGAATGTACAGTTCATCATGCAGGCCAGCATCAGATTATAGCTGCCAATAGAGCTTAGGCTTGCCACAACTTGGGTAAAAATAAACACAAATTTCTATGAACCCACAAAACTTCTAACTAATGTTAAAATAAGAAGCATGGGACCCTCTGTCTTTACCTCTTTACTTCTTTAGTTTTGAAGTTTTGTATTTAATTTTGGGGTAGCTTCTCTTTAGTTGTTCTTTTTTAAATTTGGTGTTGTATTAGGCTATGTTACAGTTCTGTTTATTGAAGAAACATAAATAAATTTGCATTTCAAACTGATTTAGACTACTTTGAAACTTTCGCCAAAACCTGCAGCAACATCAGTCCCAAATGAATTCATAAATGAAAACTTACCCTGATTCATAGCAGACCTTCATCGCACCTCTCAATCAATAATGATTAATGACGAGCCCCAAACATTGAAGAGATTCAATCACACTTGCAAAAACTTAAAACCAATAAAGCCTTCAATGACATTGATGCCAATCTGCTCAAACGTTTAAACCATCCTGTCATGTTACAAGTCATATATAGAATGACATTTAATTTTTGGATAAATTTAGATGTACCAAACGCATAGGGTAACTCCGCCTCCAAGCACTCTGGAAAGGTATAAGGGATAAAAAAAGGATCCCGAAAATACCGTGGCCTAAGTATCAGTTTAACAGTTTGCAAATTGATAATGAACTTGATTCTTCATAGGCTCCGTCTGTGGTATAAATCAATCACAACTAACGGATGAGCAAAATGGTTTCCACAAAGATAGAGTGACAAGTGAAAGTATCTACACTGTGAAAAGGATCCAACAGATTACTAATAGCAAATAGCAACCTCTCTTCCTTCCTCACTGCCGCCTTCGATCACATACCGAGGAAATGGTTATTCGCAGCTATTCGCCTTCGTTTTACAACTGCTCGAAGTCCTCGTTTATTTGAAATCATGGAAAAATTGTACATTGTACACCAAATTTACCTTGGAAGAAGCTAATGAGACCTTCAAAACTACATCTGGTGCACGACAAGGTGGACCAGAAAGTTCGTTTCTTTTTAATCTATCTATTTATTTTGTAATGCGTGTGTTCATGGAAAAATCTGAGGGTATTGACTTTTACCAACGAAAATACAGAATCAATGACAAAAGCGATCAGAACGCTATGAACTGAGAAATCAAGGAGCTGATCTAAATGGCACATCATCGTTACCATGCATGGTGTGGCTATGCAGATGACCTGGTATTCTTTTTAATGGATCTAATAGTTAGTCGCAGATCTACTAAATAATGTTTTTAAAAGTTTCGGGCTTACAATTAAAACTGTGACAATGGCGATCAATCACAATTACAATGAATATCCAAACAACATCATCTCGCTGGATGGAATTCCACTCAACAACGTCGACGACTTCAAATATCTCGGAGCCTACATCAATGCAGAAGAGCCAAGTACTGGTAACATCGAAATCAATCACAGAAACCAGCTTGCAACTGCAAAGTTCACAGAGATGTCAATCAAAAATTTTGAAAAAACCTTCGAGCTACTCGTGTCAAATTTTTTTACTGCTACATAACCTACGCAAATTAAAATTGGAATTCGACTGAAAACCAGCTTGAGAGATTGAATGTAACATACCGTTTTTTTCTCAGACGAATGGTTAGAAATGGTCAGAAACATGTCGATGAAAGTAACAACGACTATCGAATGGTTATCAACAACAACATAAAGCTACATACGATTTGTGGTACCAAAGACGTTGGTTTTTTCGTTATTAGCCCAATAATACATGGCACATGTTGTGTGGATGAAATTGGAACGGAATACTAAACAGCTGACGTTCAATGATGACAAACCAACTAAAAAATTTCCACATCAACTTGCATATACGAATTATGTTCTTGAACAGCTTTGTACGTAGCAGGGATGTTTACCCAAGCAGTATTCATGCCAGAACTGGAGCCTTATCACACCTCAATACGACCGACTTGATGTCGCATATCATTCCTTTATACGACGGATGGTCCGAAATGGATTTTCAACAGGCTAATATCGACCAACAAGACTAATAGTTTGTCATAACTAATGCTCGACTGCACAAAATCTGCAAACTCAAAGCGTAAGCTCGTTCGTGAAATCAAAACAGTCAAAATATGCGTCGCATGTAGTTCGAATGCCACTAGAACGATCCGTCAAACAACTCATGTTTATTGACCGTCGCATGTAGTTCGAATGCCACTAGAACGATCCGTCAAACAACTCATGTTTATTGACGATAAATATACAAGAAAGGGACTTTCTGTGAAGTTACTACTCGACCAAGTTGTTTCAAATAGAAATATTTCTCTAAATGATTTTTGTACGCTATCTATTGGTAGGATAATTTTTAGAGATTGATGATGGATATTTTATAGATCGACCAATTTATCCTAGAAACTAGGAAATTGTAAAATTTATAATGATAATAATAAAAAAATATGCCAAGAGAGGACGGCCTGTAAAATCGTTGCTCGAACAGGTTACGGGAGAAATAAATGTTAATGCATTAAAATCCAAAAATGACGATAATGAGAATTAGGTGCAGAGTTGAATCCCATAGAGTAGATCTACATGTGTCTTAGTGGAACTCAGCTCTACAACTTATTTAACCTAGTAATAGGGATAAAGTTAAAATTTTATATATATATATATATATATATATATAATTTAATAAATTTAATAAAGAGAAAGATTCCTAAGATATATCTATCTGTTTTTTTTCGTTGAAGCTGATTAAATGATTAAAATCATAGTGTCCTCCCAGACTGGGTCTGAAAAGATGACTCAGATTACTTCCAAATGGTGCATGGGCTGTGGCCCTCACAGACATCAGTTCATAAAAAATAATTTTCATGCATTACGAAAAAATGTAAAAGATTGGCACAAATGTTTTGAGAAATAAGGATTCTTAAAGAAGAACATTCAAAAGTTTGATAAATGAATTCCAGTGTCATTGTAAAAGATGTGTTTAGTATGTATGTTAAAAATGTGATTTTGAAAACAGCAAATAATAAAAACATATATTTGCATCAGGCTTCTCTTATTGGACTAATTTTCCACTTTTGGTTTTAGATTTTCATTTTGAATTTTATCTTTGTCTGTTCGTTTAAATATTTTGCCCTTCTAGTACAATGCTTCTGTATTCGTATACCAAAAAGCGAGTGTTAAATGACAGTATTAGCTTTTCAACAACCAGAAAATCAATATTTATGGGAAAAGGTTACTCAACTGCAAAATAAATCCCACGAACAATTTTCGTTAAGATCAATGGCAATAAATAAATCCTTTTATTCTTGAAATTTGTTATTCCTTACTTTTATTTGTAAGCCATATGGCAAAAAAAGCGTAGTGGGACAGAAGTACAGCTAGGTTTACTACTAATAATAATATTCTATTTTCAGTTAATTCTTTTGCATAATCGTAAGTAGATTGGAATGACAGGAGGTTTTGCTCATATTTTATTGATAGACCAAAAATATTGTGGAATGCAAAAACCCTAACCCAAACAAGTTAGAAAATTCTTCTCATAACATCAAGAAAATTTCCCATGTATAAATCATAAGTTAGATAGATTTTGAAAACTAGATAAAGAACTATTGTTAACCCTTAAATTTGAATCTGTACATTTGTTATTGCTATAAAAAGGGCTCTTTTATCTGCCGAACGACACAAATTGAATACCGAGGACGGGGTATTATCCGTGACTGAATGGTAAAACCACTGAAGAGTTGATAAATCAGAGTTCGATGGCGTCACTAGGCTTTCGGTAATGAAAATCAGCCTCAATTCCATAAGCTTCCAGGAAGGTAGAACCCTCATTTGATACAGTTAAAAAAGAATTGAAGCAGATATCCCGGGAAAGAAATATGACAGTAAAAAAGTTATCTTTCCCTTTATTAGATAGAAGCTATACTGTAATAGATTCCAACTTACAAAAGTTAGTACGTGTACGTCAAATGTTGACAAATGTTGGGATAAAATTTCAGGGTAGCGAAAATGTGACGATAATGAAGGTATAATCAGAATTAGTAATTTCAAAATAAAGAATTTTTCCTTTTAAGGGAAGAGAATTTAAAATGAAAACCAACATAAAACTAACAAGCAAAAAACAATTTTGATCAAAATAAGTAAAGATATAATATGATATTGTTACGAAGCTACTTTTTATTTCATTTTTAATCAAATTGTTATTATTCATATACAAATATTTGTATTGTAGAGAAACATATTATTATTATTTGAATGCATATGGAGCATACGATTGAAAACTAGTGGAAAAAGAATAAGAGCAATGCAGGCAAAACATTTTCTGTATATAAAAACTCCACATCGTTTCTGATTATGGGAAATAAATAGGAGCATTAAAATGATATCAAATTCCCGACATTACTAAAAAGAGGAACCGGCGGAACGACCGCGGAACAACTTTGAAAATGAACAACTTTTGGTCCGATTATAAGAGCTCTTCTCTATAAAATACGGTGGCCGAGAAGTGTAAAAATGTTTCGAGCGTCAAAAAAGTCTTTCAGACATAAAAAAAATGTTTCCAGCGTCAAAAAAGTCTTTCAAGCGTAAAAAAAATGTT
>JAUBWS010032888.1:374-19709 GCA_032270445.1 Darlingtonia californica | reverse complement strand
ATCAAGGTGGTCTCTACCTCATTGGCAACCTTTCCTTGCTAAGGGAAGGGAAAGAGGGTGGGTGGGTTTAGCAATAGGGTGGGCTGCTTTTGCAGTGAAGTTAATATAATTTTACATCATGGTTCGAAAGGAACCTTTATTTGGAGAAATTTTGACACTGATTGAATGAATCTAGTATAATTTAAATAATTTAGGCCTAAGTTTTCTATTTAGCATACATATTCAGACCATCTGTATCATTGCACCAAATTTTCTCAGCGTCTTTATTTCTCCACTTCTAAGGTATTTCACTACTATCAATTTCAAAATAAATGTCTTTTTACATATAATCGTGAATAGTGTAGGTTTAGTCTTTAATACGACACCTTTAAGTTTTTGTAGTACATATCGTATGCATAAGCAAGAGCTATTAAAATGACTTTGAAGCAACCTTTTACAAATAAATTAAGGTATGTTGAGTTTCCTTCAAATTTTAGCAGTCCACCCTAAAAGCAAAGGAAAGGTTCACATATGACATCATTCAAAATAGACAAAGGGGTTGTTTCATATCATTTAATTTATAAAATTGGCGCATGCAATCTTTTGTTTCATTCGACATGGGGAAAAAGACAAAAGTGCAATCTTTTGGCTGATGTCATATGTGAATGGTTCCAAATTTAGGTAGCATACTTATAAAAAAATTATAATTTTTACATATTTTTATATTGCTTATAAATTTTAGCTTTTCTGATCTTAAATTCTCTTAACTTTCATTGTGTTTCAATAATAGACTTCAATAATTAATTCACTAAATAGACATTCTCTTCAGATAGACTTAATAATACATAGCAACTTTACTTTGGATTTGTCTGATTTGGCTTGTTGTGTGTTCAAACGTGGGTCAATGCTGCTTGGAAGAGGTGTACATTATCATGGGCATAACATATTCAGAATTCAAGTAAGTTTCATATTTTTTACCCTAACCAAGCGTAGTCCAGCACTCTTTGTATTATCAATGATGAGATAAAATAAACTTCCAATCTTTTCCCCATTTCCATTAAAAATAGTTATCATTTAGATGAAGTATGTGTTTAATTAACGTAAATAATCTGAGCTTTATGAAATTGGGATATCTCGATAAGTAAATGAACGCTTTTGCCGTGAAGTTTAAAAATGTGTATAAAAGGCATCAGGCAATCATGGGATAGCTGACTAAGATATATGTACAACACTAAAGATATTATTTTACACAATTACCAAAAGTCAAACTCCCTTACCCCCATAAACACCCCTTACTACATACGCATTATGTACATTGGTGTTATTTTGTTTTTTTTAGTACTCCATCGTTATGAAACATGCGCAATTCACGAAAATGACACTCTGAAATCAAGAATCACAAGTCAAGTTTAATTCATTTCCTCTCACCTAACGCTGTTTGAATTGATCATAGTACAACAATGTGATCAAAAGGGATTGCATACCTGGAATCACGACTCCAGAGACTACTTCAAAATAATTGACGTCAAATTTACGGTGTTCGATACTGTCTCAAGAACCATGAAGTACAACAATTTATGAGGGAATTGATCATACTACTGCATTGTGATGTAATGAAATAGCATACCTGATGCAACAATTTGCAAGATATTCCTTTTGGTAAATTTCTTATGACTGTGAGTGTCTCCGGGTTTTGAAAAGATGGTTAGATGATTACTGTTAAGTTTGACATTTCAAAAACCGCCAGTCGTAACAATGCAATGTGCTTTGCCGTACCCTTTGAACAATGTTTTAAATGTAAAGTAGTCAACTTGCAATACCTTGCAAAAATCATATCAATTAACACCTCCCGATGGAACCTATTAATGAACAATGTATGCAATGAAAATGACACCAATATCTTAATTGAAAAATGGACTCTCACCTTACTTATACAATGTGTTCCATTCATCAGTCGATATAAAAATTATAAACATTTTTCTTACGGTTTTTTGCAAAAGTTATTTGAAAAACGGCTTTGAAGGGGCATTCGTAAAGTTTAGTCGTTTTTTTGTTTTCATCGAGAATGAACGGAACTTACTTTTCGATGCCTCTTACAAGGTAAATTCAATGACGATTGTTATTCTAAATTGTTTTTATACCAGATGAATTATCTTAGAATATTTTCGAGGAGAGTTTTGTCTAAAAATTTGTGATTGCTCATTAGTTATACTGAAACATATACAGTACCAGTGTATTTACGTATTGAACAGCTTGTTTAATCCTTTATAACAAGTTAAGTTTTCTCATTGTTTTTTTCTTCCACGGCGAGTTTCTTCGCCAGTTAGGAAATACACCTTTCTCCGATATCAGTTTGCATATGCGCTCGCAGATTTTGTTACAATTTTTCGTAGGTAAACAAATCGTTAAATTTTTATAAATCCCTTTGGAAGTACTTTCATATAATGAGCAAGTTGATGCAGAGCTTATTTCTGATTATTCTTTAATTGGTTAGGATAATGTCTGAAACCAATTGAAAATACGTTTTAAGTTTAACGATTTATTTACCTACGAAAAATTGTAACAAAATCTGCGCGCGCATATACAAACTGAAGTCGGAGAAAGGTGTATTCTTGACCTACGAATATTTTGATTTATAAGAAACTTAGAGACGTATGTTTTATGCCGACTTTTTTTCTTCCGATAAGGTACTGTAGTGTCGCCCACAAGACTGGAAAACCTTAACCATTAGAGGAAAAATTGCAAGTTTTGGAAGGTTTTTTGAAACGTTAGTGGAACCATTTAGTCGCAGTTCTTCTCAAAATTGAATTTCCACTTGCGCGGATCGAGTTTTTTTAGGATTAAAATCTCACGACGTTGCATACCTTGCGTGGATAAAATTTCGCCAAATTAAATCCACGCAAAATGCAAAGTTTCGGGGGACCGCGAAATTAAAACCACGGGAAAATTTATCCACGTCATTTATCCCCTGGACCAAACAGCACTAAATACCAAATACCCGCCATTTTTGTCGAATATGTTGTGATATTAATCTTGAAGGGCAACATTTATATTTATGCCAGTGTGAGGCGTAGACTATGAATAAATTAAATCCCGCGAAAATTATGTTTTTTCTCAAGTATAAATCTTTCATTCATCCTCACAAATTGAAACAAATCGCGTAGACCATGAGTGCGAGCTATAGACACTGTGTAGAGGGTGTAAACACTGAATTTTACTGTTGAATAATGAAATTTTGAATGCAAAAACATATGCAGAAGCTCTTTTCTTTTTCTTTTTATAGACATAATCAACTTGCGAAAATTAATTCTCGCGAATATCTTGACTTGGTCGCTTCGCGAAAACTAAATCTCGCGAAAATTATTTTTTCCCCGAAAAAAAAAATCTTGCGAAAATTAATTACCTTAAGGTACCAAAATTTGAAATTCGCATCAAACTGCCCACATTTAATCAGGCTTCAACTATAGCTCCTTGGGCTACTCCAGGAAAATGGTACTCTATCGAAAAAATCACAAAAAATTTCGCAGTCTTTTACCCTTCGGGCAATTATTCTCGAGCTTTTCATACCTATTCGCTGGACGCTTAGTTATTAGCTCTATTCGCCCTGTTATTAGCTCTATTCGAGTTTTTACTCTCTTAGACAAATGGATCGTAAGCGCCAATTCGTTGGTTGCGTAGGCCTAGAGAGTAGAATAATCTATAGACCTACAAAAATAGGCTACTGGACGCTCTCTATCAGGTGTTATTAGCTATGGTAACACTAGTCTGATCCGGCGACCCTCAAAAAGTTACAATTTGTTAGGGACTCCTTTTTAGTCTATGTTTGATTTCCGATTCTGTTGTCGGCTGTTCTGTAAATTATGTAGGAATTTGGCCAGTTGAAAAGTAAACAGTGATTGACCTACTCAATGTTTTCTGTGCGCAAAGAGTCTACACCAATACACAGTTATGAAAATAATCGTTTAAATAAAAATCAGATTTTAAAAAGCCATTCAGAATCCATAAAAAAGTCAATAAGAGGTTGTAAAATCTTGTTTCGAAAATTCACGTTTTGTCCTCTGAGAGTTGTTTGAGAGATTTAGCTACTTTTGCAAAACTGTTTCAAAAAATAATCACCGCAAAGAAATACAACATGTAAACAGAAATGGGGAACTTGTTTTCAAAGCAACACAAGCACGCGCATTAAGCTGATAAAGCTTACACTCGTCCTTCCATGCTTCAACTTTTTACTTCGCCGATACTTTCACTTTCATTAGCTGAATTTCAGCTACTGTAATAGCGGCATTTGGCGGGACAAAGGAATTTTAGACCAATAAGAAGTCTCTAAAGGCGATTATCCTCTCCGGAAAATGAACGACGGATCGGTACGGTACGGAACGGTTTCTTTTGTTTTCTATAATGCGCACGTGTCTTGAGTAAACAGGATCGAAAGTGATCCATTGATAATTTAAAATTTTTTAACTTTTTTTATCGTTCCGTGGATCATTTTCCGGAGTGGATAATCGCCTTAAGAAACCCGTGTTTCGCAGCACTTTAGTTCCAGTCACGTGAATTACACCGGGTGCTGGCCTGCAAGTATTATTTTTGGAACAAATAGACTTTGCGCGGGTTTGAGGAACGTTTGGTCAATCAGAAGAAAAACAACTGCTAGCACAATAACTTGGTGATGTGAAAATGAAGTTTCAATCAATCAATCACGTGAACTGTGAATGTGCGTTTAGCTTGTCCGATTTGGAACAATGTGCTTTGTGGGGGGTCAGGGAAGCTTGGGCCAAACAAATAACTCAAATTACAGAACAATAAAATCATGCTATAGTGAAAAAGAAGTTGAAATCACGTGAACTATTCATGTGCGGGTCTTCGAACAATAGACTTCGTGGGGGTTTCGGTGGCTTTGGCCAATCAATACACGCCAAACTGCAGCACAATAACTTTGTGGGGGGCTCACATGAACTTAAATTCATGTTTGAAATCACGCACTTTTCAGTCCTTACTTACCTAGTATTGCGAATGTGATTATCGTGTTTTGCTCGACGTGCAGTTTTACCGTTCAAAATGGCAAGTTCTGGTCAAGAAAAAGGTATTCATTTTGCTTAACAGCTAATCTCAATTAATTATGTTAACCACAAAGGGTGAAATTTTCAATCTGTTTGCCTTACAGATCGTGATCATGATGAATATTTCCCTTCCTCGAGTCAATCTGGAGAAGAAAGCAAAGAAGGTAAGTACTGCATTGATTTTATTGAATTTTTTGACTCGTATCCCCAAGGAATAGAAATATTAAGAAGTTTTCTCAAACATACATTTTTTGAAAATTTTGTTTTCGCCGCGAAATATGTTCTTGATTTTAAAAGGCACAACTCTTATTTTTTCAATGGATGGTCATTACCAAAAGCATTCCTGTTAGAAACTACACGTTTTTTTTTTATAAGCATTGTGTTTTTTTTGGCTGAGCCTCAAGATGCTTATAGCTAAGTCTCTTACTTGAGCCTGAAATATGCTTATGGTATGCTTATTTTTTTAACCAAAAATCATTAATACGTACGTACCACCCTTTTTTACGGAAAACGAGGCTCAGCATATGCTTAGTATATGCTTAATTTTTGGCCAATTTTGAGGGTTCATATGCTTATAGGCTTTATGCTTATAAAAAAAAAACGTGTAACACTTACTTTAAACCTTACTTCTGAAGCAAACTTTCAAAAGTCTTAAGTATTAATAAGTATTAATAAGGTTTTCTCGAGATTATTCTTTGTACTGGCCCGCCTCGCTTAAACGAAGTTTTCCTTGCCGACGAGGTTGTCAGAGAGCTGTATTATCATTTTACTGCCTTTGAAGAAGTAACAGTAATTACTGCGACAGTTTAACAATATGTTATTTTAGTTGTCATAGAAACGGCATGTAAACGAGGCGTGCTGTACCAGAAATAATGGTCAGGAACAGGCCCGGAGCTACAGGGGGTGTGGGGGTGTAACACCCCCCTGGACAAAAGTTTTGTCAGCAAAGTCTGGTAATCCTATGGCTATGGGGATGCTTCTTTCAGCATTTAAAATTGTCAGAATATTCTAAAAACTGCAACTAAAATTTAGTAAGCGAGTCACATTTCCGAGAAACAAAAACAAAACTCGGAAACGAGGCTACCTAAAGATTCTGTCTTCAACTGGAAAACACTAGACTTTAGGAATATTCCGAAGTCTTGAATCATTCGAGAACATTTCCATTGTTTGTTTGTTTGTTTGTTCTTTCATATATTAGAAGACTATATTTACATAACATTACCCTGTTGAAAACAACCTCATCGGCTTTCAGGTCAACGGGTTAGATATCCTAGCCATATGAAATGAAATAAGTTAAAGTTATAAAAAAAAGAAACTATAATGCTAGCTGGATAAAATATAGATGAAGCTACAAATATTTACAAATCATAAACATTTTAAAAAATAGCTAAAAACAACATAAATGAAAATTATGATTAAGATTTTAGAATATTCTAAATACTGAAAGAATATCCCCTATATTTTGTCGGCATATTACGACATTTTGACCTCTGATTTATGAATATTTATTTATAAGAACAAAGTATATAAGAACGTAAGGCTTCAGAGGCTTAAGTGTTAACAACATGCTAAGAACATGGCAAGGCTTTGGAGAGATTTGTTCTTAAATTTTAGCTTAAACTCTTTGTTTTTGACATAAAAAGTTATAAAAAGTAATACTTTAAGAACGTACTAAGAATATTTTTTGACTTTCATTGCAAAAAGTTAGAACGCATTGGAAGGCTTCGTGGAATTTGTGAGTGTTCTTTTAAAAAAAAGTGTGTACTTTTGGTGAAAACGATGCATTTTCCAGCGATCTAGGAGCTTTAAAATGCAAAACTTTCTTCCCCTTGGGGCCAACCATGGTGGCCCTTCCGATGACTCTATAGTTTCTTTGCTTGCTCTAGCTTAGATTCAAACTTTACTCTTTTCCTTTATCACAAAGTTAGAAAGAGAAAAAGACCAAGTCAGGTGAAATGACTCTGCCCCATATATGACTTCCAACATCAAGATAACACAATGGCCTGTTCTTAATACGACAATTTGAAATAAGCATTTGTTTTTCGACTTATTGTTTACACATAAAATGATGTTTTTACTCTAAGGTGCCGAACACTGGGAAAAAAGGGGACATGGTTTTATTTATTCAGCACCTTAGAGTAAATACAGACCATTATTGTCTGTACCATGAATTCACATAACTTATTTGATACAGCAACAAAACTTTGAGTACCAGAGAACATAACTTATGTTATAACTTAAGTCACACAGTGATTTCTTGATGTTGCAAGTCATAATAAAAAGTTGCAAGTCAGGTGAAAGTTTGAGATAAGTTTTCATTGAAGAAAATTGTATAGCTTTTAAGAAAACTTTACTTTGAATCTTTAGGACCATCAACCCCAAAGAAACCAAGGCATGGTAAGTCATGTCTATTTAAATCATGTACTTGCATAGCCAAGTCTTGCTGAACGGCAGAGTCATCCCAAAGTTTATAAGTGAATACAAAGAGGGGGCTCTTAAATATTGAGGGTAGTCTAAGTTTTTTTCTCCTGTCAACCTACAATAAAATGATATTTTCGACCTTTTGAGTGATAAAAGATTTGTTTACTTGGAATCCCTTAATTCCTCTTCTATCTTTCCCTATCCTAATACACTGTTTTCTGATCAAAATCACCTGGTAATAATATTAGTATGCATGCTAAACATACTTTAAAAGATCTTTTGGTTTTCAATCAGTGATTGTTTGATGACTCTTCATTTATTGTAAGCTCTCCTGTAATTTTGCCAGGCCAATGCCCTAATGCATAGTCATTATAGAATTCCCTGGCCTGGCAACTAATTGTCATAACTCTTTGTCTACTTTTTCTTTGTTATTCACAATAGAGATTTTTTGTTTTGCTCACTTTTTGATCATATTACAAATTCTCCTATTAGGATTAGCCGAAATTTTTATCATGTGATTGAAAAGTGAGCAAAAGAAACTCAGGGTTCCCACGCCTCCTAAAATTCCTAAAATAACCTAAAAAAATAAAATTCTCCTAAAATAACCTAAAATTTCTGGTTTTTTGAAGAAATCTAAATTCTCCTAAAAAAAATAAATCATAGATAATTAGTTTTTCAAAATATAATTTTTACAAAGTTGCTGCCGAAAAGTATTTATAATTATTTTGCTACAGCTATAGCTGTTTTTACTTATATTTTAATGGATTACTAAATTAAACTACGGAATTTAGTTAAAATGGAAAATAAAATAAAAATAAAAGATGACTCCACAATCAAAAGGGCTTTTTTTTTATAAATACTCTGTATATTTTTGTGTGATGTTGAAACCTCAAATTCTCCTAAAATCTCCTAAAATTTTCTTGTCATTTTCTCGTTAACCGATTAAATCTCCTAAAAAAACTGCAATTTTTCTCATAAAATCTCCTAAATAACCTAAAAAAACTGTATGAAATTATAGTGGGAACCCTGAAACTGTTTTCAAGTTCAAGTTCCAAATACTAACAATAAACAAAGATAAAATGCCACCAGACCAGGGAATTCTATAATGGCTATGCCTAATGCGACTCTATTTTCATAATGAAATTTCAATGTCAAAGTCAATATCCCAATCAAAGCAGTGCTTAGCCTACTTAATTTGACATAGGCAAAACATTTAATTCGATGATTTTTGTGTCAACTGAACAAACTTTACCCAAAATCATCATTGCAACAAATATTGTATTTCAGGGAAAGATTTGCAAGGCTTCATTCACAACTTATCTCCGGTCAAAAAAGGAAAAGTCACAGGACAGCCCTATTTCAATTTCACTCTACAAACTGAGGAAAGTGCAAGAAAAGGTGTTTGTTTTTCCACTGACTTTCATAAAAGAATGTGTGATCTTGCAACATCTAAAAGTCCATGTCAAGTTTCAAACTTCTCTGAAAGATTTAATGAAATCATTTTTAATCCGCTGACAAAGGTCAAGACAGTAAATCCTGACGGAGTCCACTTTTCTTACAACCAAAACTTATCAACGGATACCTGTGTTACCCTCAGTGACTTAAAGTATTTGGCGCATGGGCAGATTGTTAGTACTAAGGGCGAGGTTTACGAAGTATGTAACGCGACAACGCATCATGGAGTAGAGGGACCCATTCAGAAGCAACAGTTGGTTATCAGGGATCCAAAAGCTGTATCAAAGCTAATCTTATATGCAGATGCGGTTAATACTCTTACTTTGGGTAAGACTTATGAATTATACAACCTTCGATTGCGCCTCATGAAGGGAACCACTCTTCTGAACACTACCAAGAACGAACCTTTCAAGTTCAAGGAAATAGAGGCTTTTAAAACAAAGGTCACTGTAGAAGATTTGGCATCTTTGTCTACTATTAAGACATCAGTCAAATTAATTGGCGTGAAAAAAATCTTGAAGCAATTTCTATGTCCAGGCTGCAACAAGATCTGCAGCTCTCCATCAGGAAGTTTGGTGTACTGTGAACCATGTGACATGAAATTCTTGCAAGATAACTGTAAAGCCTTGTGGTTGCTTGTATGCCTGGTAGAAGATATCGCTTCAAACGAGAAGTCTCAAGTAACGTTCAAAAACGATCAAGTGATGGAATTGAGCAGTCGATTTTGTTTTGATTTGAGCAAAGAAGACGACTTGGCCAAAGGCATCCTCGAGTTGAATGAACCAATTAGAATCGCTTTTGATATTGCTGATAAAGTTGTAAGAGACATATATTGACATTGTTACTTGTAAACGCTCTATCTTCTGTTATTGTTACAGCTATATTTTTACCACATTTTAAAAGCTTCGTTATACCACAAGTTGATTGTTGATTGGGTTCAGGAAAGGCTTGCTCCAAACTTTTAAGAGTTATATATTGACATTGCTATATCTTGCATTATTATACCAATTAGAATCGCTTTTGATATTGCTGATAAAGTTGTAAGAGACATATATTGACATTGTTACTTGTAAACCGTATGTTGCTCTATCTTCTGTTATTGTTACAGCTATTTTTAAAACTTGTTAAAAGCTTCGTTATACGTATCACGTGGTACCACAAGTTGATTGTTGATTAGGTTCAGGAAAGGCTTGCTCCAAACTTCATTCTCAAGTTAAATGTATCTATTAGAATTGCTTCTGATATTGCTCACAAACTTTTAAGAGTATCATATATTGACATTGCTATATCTTGCATTATTATACCAATTAGAATCGCTTTTGATATTGCTGATAAAGTTGTAAGAGACATATATTGACATTGTTACTTGTAAACTGTATGTTGCTCTATCTTCTGTTATTGTTACAGCTATTTTTATCACTTGTAAAAACCTTATTTAGTGTTGATTATATGAAAAGCATGCTCTAAACTTCATCCTTGAGTTTAATGAACCTATTAGAATTGCTTTTGATATTACTGATAAAATTGCAAAGACATTATATTGGGGAATTCGAGTTAGACCAGAAAAAAGAAACATAAAGCTGAAAATTAGCATACAAGTTCGGTAGGGTATTAGGAACCACATTTTAAAAACCCCTGTTTGCAAGACCTTGGCCGCCTTGGCAAATCCTGATTTTGGACTTCTTGTAAAATCAAAAAAATTCAACATCATCAATCAGAAATTTTAGTTGGAGCAACTTGCTTGGACGAAGTTTCAAAAATTTGAACTTTCCGAGATATATAGCTTTAAAGGATGAAAAATTAGATTTTTTGCTGATGTCAGCAAACATAACCATATCAACAAACAACCAGGTTTCAGCTAACTAAACATAGTTCAAAGGTTCCTTTCAAAAATTGCATAGTTTGTTATTTATTGATATGTGGTTCATGAGATATTTCCGATACAGTAAAATATAGAAACGTTAAATTTTGCCGAATCAGCAAGAATTTTCACATTCAAATTTAATATCATTCTGGTGATACCAAAAGATATCTTACTAGTTTCCAGGTCCTGCAGTAGACATATATTAATGTCGCGCCTGATAGCCTTTCCTACGGTGGCCCAATAGTGACATCAGAATCGCTCTTTTTTCCACGAAACTTTTTGTGACATTCCCGAAACTTTACATCGCTTCCCGAACCTTTTCATCACTTCCCGAAACTTTTCATCACTTCCCGAACCTTTTCATGACTTCCCGAAACTTTTCATCACTTCCCGAACCTTTTCATGACTTCCCGAAACTTTTCATGACTTCCCGAACCTTTTCATGACTTCCCGAAACTTTACATCGCTTCCCGAAACTTTTCATCACTTCCCGAACCTTTTCATCACTTCCCGAAACTTTTCATCACTTCCCGAACCTTTTCATCACTTCCCGAAACTTTTCATGACTTCCCGAACCTTTTCATGACTTCCCGAACCTTTTCATCACTTCCCGAAACTTTACATCGCTTCCCGAAACTTTTCATCACTTCCCGAACCTTTTCATCACTTCCCGAAACTTTTCATCACTTCCCGAACCTTTTCATCACTTCCCGAAACTTTTCATGACTTCCCGAACCTTTTCATGACTTCCCGAACCTTTTCATCACTTCCCGAAACTTTTCATCACTTCCCGAACCTTTTCATCACTTCCCGAACATTTTCACGACTTCCCGAAACTTTTCATCACTTCCCGAACCTTTTCACGACTTCCCGAAACTTTTCATCACTTCCCGAAACTTTTCATCACTTCCCGAAACTGTACGTGCTTCCTTTTACCCATAATGCTCTACAGCTAACCTCGTTGGCTTAAAATCTTTTGTAATGCATTGATGTGTGGCTGTTAGATATTGTAAACAAACCCTTTGACGAACGTGAGGATCGTAGAACCATGATGATGCAAATAACTTTGGTAAGTATTAAACTTTTTATAATTATTATTACAACAAATTTCTTTATTCCAATACTTACCTGGCTACTTTTCTTTTTTAGCTCATGTTGATGTTTACATTTTCTGTTAAAGCAATAGACCCGGCAACCATTCAATCAGAGTCCAGAGATGACATAATTTCTGCTTATTTCTTATCTGGGATGTGCTACAATGAAATTTTATTTTTTTTGAACCTTTACCACGGAGTTAATATATCAAGAAGACAACTTCATAGAATATTACGCAGGCTTGGGCTATACCGCAGAGGAAACAGAAATAATCTTAATGAAACAATGCAATTTATTCAAGAACAGATCAGTGGTGCAAATTCATGCAGTGGATACAGAGCAATACATCAACTAACAAGAAACCATGGTATTGTAGTTTCAAGAGAAAGTGTTCGTCTTATATTGAGTGCACTAGATCCAGAAGGAGTTGCTGCTAGAACAAGAAGGAGATTAAGACGGCGTCAGTATCGATCACGGGGACCGAATCATGCATGGCATGTAGATGGCTATGATAAGTTAAAGCCTTATGGCTTTGCTATTCATGGAGCCATCGATGGATACAGTAGGAAGGTCCTTTGGCTTCGTGTTGGAAAAAGCAATAATGATCCTCGAATTATTGCTTCTTACTTTTTGGACTACGTAACAAGTCAAATGGCAACAGCAGAAATTGTTCGCACCGACAGAGGAACAGAAAACACCATATTGGGAGGGATTCAACGATTCTTAAGACGTAATCACATAGACACTAGAAGTGGAGAGAACAGTTTTGTTTTTGGACCTTCGACAAGCAACCAAAGAATTGAAGCATGGTGGTCTTCGTTTAGAAGAAGCAGATCAAATTGGTGGATTCACTTTTTCAAGGACATGGTAGACGAAGGTATAATGAACCTAAATATACCATACCACTTAGAGTGTGCAAGGTTTTGCTTCATTGGTTTGCTGCAAACGGAGCTAGATGAAACTGTGCACCTATGGAACAATCATCGGATCCGACACAATTATTATTCCGTGTGTCCAAGTGGAATACCTGATTCTTTGTATTACGTCCCACAGCGATACGGGGGGCAGAACTGTAAAAAAACTGTATCAGAAAATGATATGCAGATGGCTAGAGAACAACAGTCTAGGCCTCAGAATGTTTTTGAGTGTTCGGCAATATTTTTGGAGTTTAGTCAAAATTTCTTAAATCAAAGACGCTTACAGATGCCAAGAAATGCAATTGAAGCAAAACGGTTGTTCATGCAATTAGTTGATGGAATTGAAAATTTATGAAGTATTTCCATTCATGGTAGAAAACGATCTTACTATTTAGTTTTTATTTGTTAAATTTTTGGCTCCTTTCTTTGTATAAACATTATTTTTTGAGCTGAACAATTAAAATCAAATATTATCAAACAATAATACTGAAATTTTCCATTTAAATACTAAAATCCTAAGTATCTAGATCCACAATTTGGTCTTTATCACTCAAAATATATTTAACAAAAAAGTTAAAGTTCACCACAAGTCTTAGCAAATTTCGATGTTAAGTATTTCAAAAATGTGAAAATTGAGAATTTAAGTTACTTAATTGCATAAAAACTTTGTATTTGGAAAAATGTTTTGGCTTAGGGGACATTCAAAAGGTACGTTCGCTTAAAATTTCGACTTTTTGATCCCCTCCCTCCTCTTGTTCGCTTTGAAACAATAGAAATGTCGTCATAAAACAATGACCGTTCGTTTTTGGCTTAACCCCTCCCTTCCTTTCTTGAACGAACGTACTTTTTGAATGATCCCTTACAGGGCATTTCAATTTCATGGGTAGAGTATATCTATATTTTGTGGTTTGACCAAACAGCCGTGTTTATGTAATCATAATTTTAAGATTAAGTATAAATGATTTTCGTTTATTTATTTATGTCAATGAGCCATATGCTTACATATAAACAAGCATTTCAATCAAATTCACGACTTAAAATTTTGAGTATGAAATGGTTGCATCCCACGGAAAGGTCAGAAATTTTCGCGGTTCAGACCAACCGGGACATTTCTCAGGAATTCATTTTCACTGATGGAGTCATTTGAAAAGTTTCGCGGGATTTTATTTTCACGAATCGAAACATTTTAAAAATTTCTTTGAAACCAAAAGATTGCCGAACAAGGTGCATTCGCTAGTAATTAAGGGTCAAGCATGAGAAATATTTTTTCGCGGGAATTTAATTTCGCGGTTTGAAAGTAAATCAGCGGAAATTTCTGAAAAAACATAAAACTTAAAATGACCATTATTTTACCGCTCATATCTCGGCATCAGAAGGTCGAAATTCCCTAATGACCTCATTTTTCTTATCTAGTTCTTCAGAATTCTTGGAATAATTAGATATTTAAGACTGGAATTTTAAAAATGCAGTCAACATGGACCATTAGTAATTTTAAAAACTAACCAAAACCGTAAGGTCTAATTGAAATAGTTAATGAAAACGTAAGACTCCTGTGTATTAAGTCATAAGACAACAATAAAACTGTTAAAAATATTGTTGCAAAGATTGCAAATGTTTCTTCTAATTGCCTTTTTTCGGCTTGGAAATACAGTGTTTCATAAAAGGCTATCCGAAATATTATTGACTGTAGCTACTAAAATAAATTTCAAACTGAAATGATTTTTGTATCAAACAAAAGACAAGACTTAAGTCTACCCAATGGCATTTAAATCGCATATATATGTTCAAAGAAGCCTTAGACCAAGGCTTCCTTGAAAATTTCACCCTCTGTTAAGTCAAAATCCCAAATTTGGAAAATCCTCAAGCGCCACTTACAAAAAATCTATTTGAAACTCAAACCCCATTTGTAACCACTACCTTGACTCTTAGATATCATTTGAGATGTTAAATGGGAAAGTCATAAAATATCACATCATAATTATCATATGCAACAATATACTTTCTTTTTTAATAACAACACATAAATAAAAACGTAACATAAACTGCAATGAAAAAATAATTTCTAAGTAGCCAATAATTTCTAAGTAGCCCCACCTAACAAAAATTTCAGCCGTCTGACGAAAATTGTTCGAAAAAAGTAAAATTTGCAACGTAAGTAGTTATAAGAAATTAGGAGGTGGTGGTGCATACCTTTCCAAACACGTTAAAAATTGTATTCCATTGCTGTTATCAAAGGCCACGCTTAAGTCGAGTATTACAGTCATGGACTAAAACTAAAAGGATAAAGCATTTGACTATAACATCATCGACCATTGCAAGAAGATATTTAGTCATTAACATAAATCAAACATAAGATGTATACAAATTTGGTAAATAGAAATAGTCTTTTTTAAATAAAATATTTAATCCGATATGACTTAAATTAAGATCAAGTAATCAGAAACTTAACGAAAGTAAAAAAAAACTTTTCAAATCTAGAAATAAATATAAAGAGAAGCATCCCGCACGTCGAGTATTACAGTCATGGACTAAAACTAAAAGGATAAAGCATTTGACTATAACATCATCGACCATTGCAAGAAGATATTTATAGTCATAAACATAAATCAAACATAAGATGTAAACAAATTTGGTGAGTAAAAATAGTCTTTTTTAGATAAAATACTTAATCCGATATGACTTAAGATCAAGTAATCAGAAACTTAACGAAAGTAAAAAAAAAAAAATTTTAAAATCTATAAACAAATATAAAGAGAAGCATCCCGCGCAAAATAAATCAACGTCAAAATTTAATCACTGTCACCACTGCCTTGGCTATGATCGTACAAAGACCAGCATTCTTTGTTTTGGTGGACATAAATTTTAAAGCTCTTGGCCAGCATTCCATAAGATGTGAATTGTCTTGGTAAATAAAGGATTTTGAAACAAGTAAGGGATTGTGGTCTTAGGTAGTCTGTTGGTTGGTCGACGAGTTGAACTGAGATACGTGCACCGAGGTTAAATGAAGTACACCCTGTTATAAATCGGACAATTTCCAAAAGATTATCATAATTGCATGAGCGAATGTATCTGATGAGCCATGTTATTATTTTTCCCTCGTGTCTTGAGGATGTTTCACATGCTAAACTGTCAATTAGCTTTTCAGTATCTACTTTTTGAGTATCATAAATACACATGATCAAATTTGCATTCATATGTTTAAAAACAGTCATACCTTTCACCAAGGACTTCATAGAAAAGTATGGCTCTTTAATAATGGCTACATTCGAAGCTTGTTTACAGAGAGATATAATATTTTTCTTTGTCGGAACAGCAAAGACTTTATATTCACACAGGATGTCTGCAACATGGGATTTCGTTGATTGGTCTTCAGAAAAAGATCTGATTGTTTGTGACTCTTTCTCATTTAGAAAATTTAGGAAACTCTCAAGCACAATGTCATCACTACATGAATCATATAATGCATATAGTAAAGATGCTTTGGCAAGTTTAATGGGAAACATATCAACAAGTAAAAATGCGTGCACAATGATCCTGCCTATCACTTCCAGTGTGTCTTCATCAATTCCGTTTGTTGGTACACACTCCCCTTCGCCTTCCCAGTTTTTAAAAAGTTCCTCAAAAAAGCATGCATAAGCATCTCTTAATACACCCTCTCCATAAGCTGTCTCATCCACAAAACATACATAAAGAGTGCTGAACAAATGAATATTGTCCTTACGATATGCTGCAATAAGTTGGTTGAATACATCATCTCTTGCTAAGGTGATGTGCTTTGCTTCTATATCTTCAAGCTTACTCAGCTCGCTACGCCTCAATTCCTGCAATTCAGCATGAAAGTCCTTTTCATCTTTTGCTTTAAATCCTTTAAATGAAACCTCTCCTGAAGGACTAAGTAGAAGTGGCTCCTCACTTTCTTTCATGTTAAATGTCCCAGAAGTTACTTTTTCTGATGGAAGGATTGTTTTGTTTTCGGGATTCTTCAATTCAAATTGTTGTGGAGATGGATTCAAACTACCTGCCCAGTCATAAACTTGACTCATCTTTGAATCTGCATGAAAAAGTCTAACTCTTGGTCCCATAATGCAATGTCTTACTGTTATAGTAACATGGTCATCAGATAGGTTTGGTTCAGGTACCACTCTGGACAATCTTGCTTGTCGTAACTCTTCCATACGATTATGTTCAGATAGTTTCTTTACATCTGCATTTAGAGAAGCAGCATAAGCAGCATCGATTTCCTGCCTTAAATCACGTCGCTCATCACTGGAACCAATAAGCATCGATTTAGATTCTGTTGCCACGGTAGGAGTTGAATAATCTTCAGGAATTGTTGGGAAGGGTATGGACAAATATGATTCCAGAGCCAACTGGGCTGATGACATTTCCTTAGTCAAAAGGCAAAGGTAAGTTTTTGAAAACTTAGTTTCTTCTAAATAATTGGACAAGATGAATTCGTCTAAATCTAGGTAATCCAATTTTCTATCAGCTAGCTGGCATCGAAGATTATCTGGTGTTTCATACTTAGTATTTGGGAAAAAAAGTTCAAGCATCTTATCAAGAATTACTTTCCCAGGAGAATTGTGTGAAAACCTCTCTTTGCGTGTTCCCCCTCCAAAATTACTTCTCACTTGAATATATTTTTTCCTTTTCGCATCATAATTATACCAACTCAAGTAGATAGTTTTAGCTTGTAAGCGGTTGGGTGAAGGACTGGCGACCCTATCTTTTCCAGTCTGTTTGATTGATACAGCTAATTGGTGCATAGGGGTCATAGTACTGGTTTTTGTTTCGTTCATACAGATTGCTTTTAACATGATAATATCGCCTCTCTTTGACAATCCAAGTTCAGTTAACTGGTTATCTGTTGCTACCAAGCAAGCTTCTTTATCCATCTGTAAAAAAAATTATAATTTACAAAACAGTATCTGCTTTTGTTTCTAACCTTACAACCAAAAGTTTTGGGAAAGAAAAGAGCTGCGTATGACCCAGCATAAGAATGAAAGTATAAAAATGCACAATAATCTATTAACAAAGAGAATATTTTCCTAATTGAAAACAATATAGATCGTAAATCCTCTATTACCACCCCTTCTTTTAAATCAAACTATTTTGTATATATCAATTCTCTATATATGTAAAACATTTTATCATATTGTACCCACTTGTCAAAATTAATAAATAAATACTATTACTAAAGGGACTTCCCCCTGTTTTGGCAGGTGTTCCATGTATGGCTTTATATTTTTGGACGCTGGACATATAACCTCGGACATGTCCAGCGTATCAGTAGGGTCCTCTCAGACCTTGAATGAACAAAACTTGATAATAATAATTCAATGACAAACAATTTTTAGACATTGATTGAAGAAGGTTAGTTTGTTTCTTGTCTTGCAATTTAGACTGTTAAAAATGGAAAAACATAACAACTACAAACCTTATTCTCTCGAAAAAGATCAATTACAACAGATGGGACATCTCTCTTTTTCAAAAATTGACAAACCTGAAAACAAGAACAAAGAATAATGTTTATGATGATATAAATGCTTATAACTTATGCATATTCCACCAGTTTTCACCTATATTTGTTTTATCCTGACTGCCTTACATTTATTTATCTTTCAGTTTCACAACATCATACCATAATAATACATGCATGATAACAACACATGATATGCAGAAACTTATAGGTACACATGTTTTAAGCATACAACCGCTCCTGATGATGTCCTATGAACGTGGGATATTGAGAAAATACATGAAAATGTCCAATAAAATAAAACACTATATAATGTACTATAATAAAAGCTGTTTTGCCTGACAGTTTCATATGTTCACGTTCGTGCCATACTTGACATTGGCAATAAAGAGGAAGGAGGAGAAACTTAATTATATAATCTTAATACATATCTCCAAGATTTCTCTAACATTCTAAATATAAAATACTAAAAATCAATAAAACAACAAAGTATTTTACCTCTTCCAGTTCCACGCCGTTCACGTCAGCCATCTTGTTTGTTTTGATTGTGATGTGTTTACCCGATTGACCGTAGTGGGTTTTTTACCTATTGCATTTGTCGGGCGGATGGCCCGAATCGGTTTATCGGGTTAATCAAAGAAGTGTATGCTGGGTATTCGTGCTGATGAGTTTCGGGAAGTGATGAAAAGTTTCGGGAAGCGCGATGAAAAGTTTCGGGAAGCGACGAAAAATTTCGGGAAGGGATGAAAAGGTTCGGGAAGTGATGAAAAGGTTCGGGAAGTGATGAAAATTTTCGGGAAGTGATGAAAAGTTTCGGGAAGTGATGAAAAGTTTCGGGTAGTGATGAAAAGGTTCGGGAAGTGATGAAAAGGTTCGGGAAGCGATGAAAAGGTTCGGGAAGTCATGAAAAGGTTCGGGAAGTGATGAAAAGTTTCGGGAAGTGATGAAAAGTTTCGGGAAGCGATGAAAAGGTTCGGGAAGTGATGAAAAGTTTCGGGAAGTGATGAAAAGTTTCGGGAAGTGATGAAAAGTTTCGGGTAGTGATGAAAAGGTTCGGGAAGTGATGAA
>JAUBWS010032777.1:0-19715 GCA_032270445.1 Darlingtonia californica | reverse complement strand
CGCAGCGCTGGAGGGTGTCCTAGCTAGTATTTAGCCGGTAATTTGACAGGGAAAAACCGTTAGTTGTTATTAGTTTACGTTAGTGCTCTTCTGTTTACATATTTTGCTACTCGTCTTGAAATGTTCATAATATTGTTTAATACCATTGTATTACGGAAATCGCTAATTGTTTTATCAGTGTTGGTAGTTGTCATATTAATCTTTCATCAATAATCCTTTGGTTCTAGTGATTAGCTCGTTCGACATTTCGTTTATTCTACACTCGTTTATTCGTTCTGCTGTTCCATCGTCTTTATTTTGTGCTCGTTTGTCCAACCATAGAGTAACATGAAAAACAAGACAGAAAAAAAATGTTATGAAGCTTAAACGAAAATTCGTTACTATGTCAAATCTTGACTAGCCAGTTGATTTGAGCCGAGTGAACTAGTTGAATCTTGATTCAACATTTTACATGCACGCTTCTAACAGTGCGCATGCGTAATGACGCACATGCGCAGAAAAACAATTCTAAAAGTTTTGAACCGTCAGGAAAACACTTACCAACTTACTTCGAACGTTGGAAACCTCATATATGGTTTCATACCCCCTACATTGTTTGAGACACATTGTAGATATTGAACACGATTGTATTTTATGCACTAGCTTGGGGGGGGGGGGGGTCGACGTATATTAGACACCAAAGAGTATGCCATTCAAAGAATTATCTTAATAGCGAGACCTATACGCTTCTGTACATATGGAAAATTTCATTACGAGGAAAAGTGAAGCCTAAGATCCAGTCAGAATTTGCCTTTTTGCAAACGTTTAAGATATCAAGCGAACTTAACGTTGTTTATGCAGAAATTATTTTCGAGGAATTCCAATTTGGGTCAAAGCTAATGTAGGTGAATTATTTACTCAGGGAAACGTTTTGTATATAACAAGATCACCCTGGTAGGATTTGTATTTTGTATATACTAAAAGCGCTTATATAACTTATATAATTTGATCTTGTAGATTTAGTTCATTTCTTCACTATTTAATTGTACACAAATATACGGACAAGAGCCTTACGCTTCCCAGAATAATCTATCCAATGGTTCTTAAATTTTTGTAAATATATTATTTCAGCTTCACGAGTTCACAATTTTTCGATTTTAAAGTCAAAGAAATTTTGCCATTTACATTTTCGCGCCAGAAACATCAAAATATTTTTTTTGATTTTGGCGCGCCATATTGAAATTATGACGTCATATTCAAACCCTGCGAATCGGGATTTTTCTAATGAAGGCTTAAATTTTCTCCGAAAAGTTCATGTAGATTTATTGGTTTTGATTATTTAGATATCCGATCATGATTTTCGAATTTGAACACGGTATATGAAAAGAAAATAAAAAAGATACAGATATCATTAGAAACTTTGCACTTCTAGTTTAGTCTCTTTACTTTTTTGCGTATGACCAGGTTCAACACGCTTCTTTTGAAGATAGGCATCAGAGGTATGTCACTTGAAATTAACGTCCGTTTCTTTATAGGTACAGTTTAATCTGTTCAAAGCGGACACCCTATAAGGTGGTTACCTCCATAAGACGGACAGCTCGTCAAGGAATGGAACGGAATGATTCATTTACAGTCAAGCTTAGAACTTATTGCATAAATCAAAATTTATGCTCGATTTGGGCCCATTTTCATCCACCGTTTTCAGGGCCTTCTCTCTCGCACCATCAACTATCAAAAAGCGAGAACGAGGTATGTAGAGCAGACATCTCTAAAGAAATAACACAATTTTTTGCATCGATGGTGTCTGCTATTTTATTGCCTTCAAAATGTTCACTTCTTTTATCAATAAGTTGTTCTTGAATTCAACAATCATTTTAAAAATATCTGGTCAAAAATTTATATTATAATTAGTTTACTAGATTTTTGAGATGTCCTGACCTAATGCCATTTGACTTTTGCTATAGTTTTTTGAAATGATGACCTTCCTAGAAAAAAGAACAGTTATTTTTTGTTTTGGACCAACCTCGTTCCTAGGGCTTTTTTTGCTTTTTATACGCAGATGGTGCGAGAGAAGAAGGCCCTTGGTGCTTCTGAATAGTTAAATTTCCAGATTTCCAGACCGATTCGGAGAATACAGTATATATACTCTCGATAAGTGACATGTGGGACTTTCGCTAAGTGGGACGAAATTCCTCAGTCCCCTGAACTTACTAACCTAATTTCAGTAAACCCAGTGATGAGACAAACCCCGGACTTTCGCTAAGTGGGAGTAATTTTCTCGGTCCCGTGAGCTGAAAAATTCGCTTCGGTGGGGCTTTAAGGAAGTTTTGCACTACAGACCACTTCAGTGTAATGAAAATTTAACGACTTTTTATTTATACCTTATCATTTCAAGTTTAAAATTTAACAAGAAACGCACTTTGGTCTATTGTTTTGCTATTAAATAGTAATTGTGCATGTCTAGTTGATTATGAGTTCGTAAAATCTTTCGTTAATTGGGACTTCTACTTTTTTTTTCAAATTCCTACTTCGAAAGAGATTCAGTTAACTATGACATTTGTTAAATAGGACAGACATCTTTGATCCCTTGAGAGTCCCACTTATCGAGAGTATACTGTACCGAATAATCGTCCCACCCGATTATTTCTTTTTGAACAATCCCAAGCCCTAAACCCGTCCCAAAATCGATAAAATAAAAGAATATATAAATTTTGCTCTGATGACTGGGATTCGAACCTACTGCAACGTATTTCAAAGACGTAGTTTCTACAATTAGTTCATCACCGCTGCCAAGATTCCATAAATTCCTTTTATTTATCACGTGAGTTGTAATATTTTAAATCCACTATATATACGTCAATTCCGGACGTCCTCATATCATACGGAGCTGACCTTCTTAGCGTATACATACCCGGATTGGGTATGCGTATTTTAGCTTGGACGGCGCTGGTTGCTAAGATATACATTTTGAATTAATTAGCACCCCTTCAGAACGCATAATGGTAGCTGCTAATGTATGGAATGTTCATTTGAAAAGATCTATCATCTGCCTACTGTTTACACTCAGTTTTTAATTCAATTGATACGTTTAATCTAAATAAAATTGTTAAATACAAACAAGATGGTGAGAGAACTGAATATGGATACACAACGGCAAAACTTTTGGAAGGAATCAATTCATAAAGAAGCAGCAGTTCGACTTGCCTGGCATATGCAGTTTTCTCAAGAATTTGCAAATCAACCAATTCAAGTTCGCAAAAAGAAAGCTGGAAACTTCCTACCTAAACTTACTAATACCAATGCAAATTTAGTAAAAGGAGTACCTAAAAGTAAGATCAAATTTTCAAAACCAGTTACACTTACAGATGTAACAACTGGCGGCAAAAATCCATCTGACTCAAATCCACTGGTGTTAGAGATGCGCCCTGTCACTCCCAGCACTAAAAAATTATTATACAAAGGTTTTAGTGCTTTAGGAGAAGGAAGGTATGCATACCTACAAGAAAGAAAACGAAAAAAACCAGAGCAAAAATATGAATTCCCAATTACATGTGGCTGGGAATATGGATGGAAAATTAACGATGCAATGAAACAATCTGTCTCAAAACCTGCAGAGTTTGGAAGAACAAGAATTGTAAAAGATTCTTTCTACAGAAATAATGGAGTAGCTCCTCATCATGACGATGAGCTATTATCCTGTTTTCAGTAAACAAAGACCATTACTAACTTTTTTTGAACAGACAGAATCAAGTAGACTGGCACACAGAAATATGTATAAATAAAAACAAAAACTGTCATGAAATGGGAAAAAAATTTCACGAAGATGACCATCATGAAATAGAAATATGGTGTTTTTTCTTAGACCAGGCTATATATATATTGATTTATTAATTTTTCATAGTACTATTAGGTTCTAATTAAGAAAATCAGATAGACTGCCAGCTTGTTTTCTAAAGATATTGCTAGTTAACTAAGAATCAACCTTAGACTTCACCTTTCCAACTACAAAAATATTGTGGAAGCTTGTTTAATGTGGTCAATTTTTGGTTTTGGTTCCTGGTCTTGTGAAACGTTAGTGTTCAATAATACTGTCAAATCACCAGACTTGCAACACCAAGGCCAAGTTATAAATTACAAGTAAAACAATCTAACCCAATTTTACCATTACTCTTTATATTGGTTTAGTTCAATAAAAGACATTCATGTCCAAATTTTGTTGATTTTAAGCTAAGATTTGTATGTTGTGAGTCAGGTAATTTGGTGGTAAATATCAACAGTATCTCATTTGAATTGGATGAACTTGTTTACAAAACCTTTGTACAACAACTGGACTCGTATTATGTATGATTTTGCATTTCAAAGTATGATTACCTAGGGTTAAAATTAACTGTAAAATCAAGGAATATTTTACCTTGACTCTAAAAATTAAGGTAAAGTATCATCAACCCAGACAATCTTGAATACTGGAACATTATTAATAAGAACGGCTATTAAGCATATGTGAAAGCATATGAAAATCTTCAATCTAAGTTGGGCATCAAATAGTTAATTTTTGCACGCCTAGCAGTTTAGATTTTGCCTTGCTGATTTCTTACATATATAGAATTTTAAATGGCAAATATGTTTGGATGATTAACTGCTAGGTAGAAAAAACTGCTTGACATACAGACACTTTAAATAAGAAAAGCAAAGACAAAAAATTAGATCTCATTTCTAAACATCTATCGGGTGACCCAAAAAAAGTAAAAGAATTCGAAAGAATGCTCTGACACGTTATTTCATAAAAATCAAACAAGTTTCTGTGCATGTGAAGGACAAAAGGCTAACTTAGATTTTGATATGTCATTTATTAAATTTGGATGATTACACGTCGAGTTATAACGTTTTAAAGTTAAAATGTACTTTTAAGAATCCCAAAAAAACAACTAAAAACAGGTTATTTAATTAAACAGGTTATATATCAAATACCCATGTCATCAGTTTTTATATCTATATTTCATCTTTAACTTAAGGGCTTTTAAATATGACACAAAGAACAAGGGAAATAAAAATCAAAGCGAAATAATTTATCTCAATCTTCTTTTAAACAGTGAGTGAGTTTTTTTCTATCCCAAAAAGAATGTAACAATTTGCATAGACAAATGATGTAGAAAGAGCATTTGATGGCGTGGTATCTTAGACAAGACAAATGCATAGCAATTAGAGAAGAAGCGATTCCTAATGAAAGAAAAATATGATTAAAGATTTATTTCAAACTTCTCAATCTCCTTTTCTTACTTAATCCCCAAATATTCTTAAAACCAAGAAAAAAGATAACAATATATTGTGAAAGAGAATAATTAAGGAAAAAAAATTAATAGCCAGTTTTTAGTACTTTTTTTCAAAATATTTAAAAGTGCACTTTAATTTCAAAACGTTATAATTCGGCGAGTATTTATCCAAATTTAATATTAAGTTACCTCTGTATTTCACATGCATATAAATTTGTTTAGTTTTGATAAAATACCATACCAGAGCACTATTTCAAATTTGTATACTTTTTTCTGGGTCACCCAGTATATAATACACAATTTTCTGATGTCAATTTATAAATGCGCGCGTATATTTTCTTAAGTGTTTTTGGTATGTAAACAAATCCTTAAACATGCTTCATTTAACATGTATTTTGTAGATCAATTTTAAATATAAAAGCAGAAATCAAATTTTGTATCAATTCTTGTAAACTTCTTATTATATACCCTACTGTACTCCTCATCTTAATTAATATATTTAACGATTTGTTTACATACCAAAAACGATTAAGAAATCTGCGCACACATTTATAAACTGACTTCAGAAAATCGTGTATTGATAATGTCTCGTTTTTGTCTATACTTTTCTTATTCATTTAATTTGGTCAAAGAAGTATTTGTATAGTTGTAAAGCTAAACATTTCACTTGTCTTTAAATCTTTACCTTGAACATGAAAAAGTTAGAATACTGATTTGAGTTATGACTAGAGCATAATTAGAGTTTTTTACCATACCTAATCATTTTTCTGTACATAGTGATTTTTGCACATTTATAATTACAAAACTGTGTAGTATAGTAATTTTATATATATAATGGAGATACTAATTTTTTTTTATAAAATAACATTAGTATTTGTAGTGGTCATATGATTATAGATATATTTGATATTATTTAATTTACACATTTGTTCTACATTGCATTTCCATTCATCCATGATGTGGCCACACTTATCCACCATTGACAAGGGTACACTATAGGAGTAGTCACTAACATGTTTGTCAAATGTTCTATGTTTTGGACAGTCCATACTTTCTGGAAGTTGAAACTGATACTGCTCCACATGTAGATCTAAAGTGTTAGGACCACTATTGTTTTCTGTCTGGTCTGTGATATACACGATTGGATAGCCAAGTGCTATTCCAAATATTGTTGGTGTAAACATGCCTCCATCAATTTCTATTTCATTCGAACTTTTCGTTGATATCTGTTTTAAAACACTTCGCAATAAAGCCAATAATGATTCTTTTATAATGTCAGGAATTAAAAGTGTTGATTGTTTACAGTTTAAAAATACAAAAAGTGGTGTTCCTTCAAATCGTTCCGTTTCCCATTTTTGTTCCAGGTTTCTTATTGATTTTGAAATTTGCTTTAGGAAAGTGTCAATTTTAATGACCAAAATATCGTCTGAAATTTTTACTGCCAGGAGACTATTAGAAAGTGTGATAAATTTGGCGTTTGATAGGGAGTAAAGCAAAGAATTAATTGATTTCACGTCTATATTACAAAAATCATTAAGCCATCCTGGTTTAACGTGCATTTCAACCATCTTTATTTCTAACATCAATCTGGAAGTATTTTTTAATGATCCAAATAGTTTGTTTTTCAAACAAGGCTGGCAAGCACAAGTCGAAGACATCGTAACCCTGTGACTAGACGTGGTTTATCCCTTTTATTTTCCCCGCGTAAGATCGCGCGATCACTATGGTCAAATATGGTCACGTGCTTCTAATGAACGAATCAAATGTGGAGGTCTGTTTACGAAAAAAAAATTTCGAGACGACGTTGATGTGACACAAGGCAGCAAGGAGACGAAAAACAGTGTTGTAAGTCCAGCTACTTTCTTGGTGAAATATTGTAGTGTCCAAGTCATATCATACGTGTTTGAAAATAACGAAAACAAACATTTAACATTGAAATATGGGAAGAGGGAGTGTTAAGTTATGCCACAATTTAAGGGGAAAAGTTGTTTGAAGAATGATGTCTGATTTGATTCTTGCAAAGTCCTCCCAGACAGCCAGTAGAATTCTTCTCAATGTAGTGTATAATATCCTGTATCCGTTTGTTACCTAGCCTGGCTAGCATTCTATCAGATAACTGAAACAAATATCTGTGTTTTCCACAAAACAGATTTTTCTTTAATGAATCAAACTTTTTTTGGAAACTTTTCTCTTACTCTAGCTGTCTCACACCAGGAAAGGAGGGTGATATTATTGTACATTTTATACATATGTTGTGTTACTGTAATTCTTTTAAAAATTGCAAGTGACCCCATGGCATGTGTGTGCAAGTGACCCGGCAGTTGCCAGTTGACAGTGAAAAACACAACTTGTCCCTAACATGCTACCTTACAAGAGGGGGCGGAATTGAAAACTAAAAAATGAAAAGGTTAATTTAACACATGCCATGGGGTCACTTGCATCACTTGATTGGGATAAATACACAAATGCTTGTTACAAACCCCTTTCATACATGTTTTTGTCCATCCGACCCGAAAGATTTCCTTATTACAGAAATATTTGATTTAGCAGTTTGTAGTACTAGCAGTTAGAGGGAAAATGATCTCAACAAGGAATATTAAAATCAAAGAAAAAAAATTTCAAGTTTAAAAAAGAATTTCAATGGCAACCCCTTCCCCTCACAAGCGTACATTTTTGCATGACCCCTCCCTCCCTTCTTATCATGTATATGATGCTAAGTGAAATATAAAGACTTGAGGATGAGGCAGTTGAAAGATAAAAATGTATACTTTCCGTTAAAAAACAAATCACGATTTTCTCGTTTTGAAGGAAAATACGAATCGCAAAAAGTTTAAACTTTATCGTAAATCGCGATTCACGATCCGTTAATTGGAACCCTGCATTGTAAGAATTGTTTCCCATGTCATATGTTATAAGTGGCGAGTGTTTCTTGCAGTTTATGATAAACCTTAACAGCCAATTATTATTTAACCCTTTCGTGCATACTGCTGTTTTAAGTTGAGATTTTTACATTTCGATACACATTTTTAGTTAGTTTTTGTGATGACTAACTTAACAATCAAAAATGGTTTTCCCCTTTTCCTGAAATTATTAACAATTTTCTAAGTTTCTTGTGTACAAGCAGCATAAATGTCTCTCTTATACATTGACGTTGTTAGTTCTTCAATTTGTTTGTCAGACTTTATGGTATATAAGCAGCATAAATGTCCCTCTTATACATTGACGTTGTTAGTTCTTCAATTTGTTTGTCAGACTTTATACCACGCATGACATGACATTCCCATTAAGTTCTTTTTAAATCAATGTGTAAGTTGATGCAGTGTCATTTTTGTGAATTATTTAATGATCAGGATTAAAGATTTCTCAGATGATTTACTTAATACTTCACTATTCCTTCATTTTCAAATTACTTTTTTGAAGTATTGTATTGAGAAAAGGGTTTGTTGAACTTTCATGTTTTTGAAGAATAGTTTTTATTAGCATGGTTGCCACAGTCATGAAAGTCTGACTTCCTTTACCTTAAGTGATTGCTTATAAAGGCCAGAGAGGGTTAGGAGGAACTTTTTTCTGTTTAAATGAAAATGAAATGTTTCAATAAATCTCAAAATCACTTGAATCTGAGGGTGATGCTGATTCAATGAGTTTAGTTGCTTAAAACCTAAAAGTAAATGAATGAGTATTTGTATATTATAGAAAGATGATCTGTATATATAGAACGTTTTCTCATATGATTTGACACTCTTGTTTCGAAACTGGAAGCTCTAAGTACAAACACACTGCACGCGTTGAAATCACCTCACTTGTAACGGCGTGATGGCCGAATGGTTAAGGCACTAGCCTTCCAATCATATGTTTGGTGGTTCAAATCCGACTTTGGTCAAATTTTTTTTTAATTTCAGTAAGTTTTAAATAAATTTAATGATTTTACAGTGATTTAGATTAAAGATTTACAGCATTCCCAAAGCATATAAAACTCATCCCTTTGAATGAAACAGATGAAATGGGGGGAAGGCCACAAGTGAAATAATTGAGGTTTTTTCGAGATTGATCTCAGTATAAGCTTGACGATAGTGCTTGCCGCTAGTACTGTACAACCAACTTAGCAACTTTGACCTGAGTCGGATTTGAACCACCAACCATATGATTGGAAGGCTAGTGCCTTAACCATTCAGCCATCACGCCGTTACGAGTGAGGTCAGGTGAGGTGATTTCAACGCGTGCAGTGTGTTTGTACTTAGAGCTTCCAGTTTCGAAACTGGAGTGTCAAATCATATAAGAAAGTGTCACTCCATAAAAGAAAACGTTATAGTGTATAGGGTCGTCCATAAAGGCAGGGCGTACGTGGTGATGTACAAAAAGAATTAACTTTTTTGAGGCTTACGTACTAGAAAAAATCTAAACCTGTCCAATTCTTATGTTTGCACACGAACGTTGACTTTCCCTAATTTTGTATGTTAACATTATAAAAGAATAGTTCAAGTACATAATTCTTTCACTCTTATGTACGTGCAAAAAGTTTTTCAGTAGATTTTTTTAACATGTATAAAAAAAAGTATGTAAAAATATATAATCTTAACTTGCTCTCCTTATTATGTTCTTGTACTTTTGGCATCTTTCAATAAACAATTACACAAATAACAAAGTGCTGGAGAGATTCAAATTTTTATTTAAATTAAGAAAGCAAGGCAAAGGAGAGTGACGTAATAATAATGCTTATAAATACGTACATGTTTCACGTACATGTCTCAAACAAAAAATGTATGTCAAGAAATTTGTGGCGTACGTTGTAATATACTACTGTGTACGTTAACGTACACTTCTGTCTACAGATTTGTCAACCTCTGTAAAGGATGTGTACGGTTTAGGGAAGGAGAGGGTGACTCAGTAGAAATGGGACAAATGCGAATGGTGGAATATTATTTGTATAGTAAGTAAGTAAGTAGGTCAGAGAGGCCTAGTGTATGAATCAGCCGTACAACAAGAAATTCTATCCCCTTTTCGATTGCGCTAGACCAGGGAGATATATCACTGAGGCAGAGCGACACACCTGTCATCAGCTCTCAGTATTTTAGAGTACATATTACATATACATATTACCTTCACTCTGCTACTCATTGCGTTAAGTGGATTGTGAGGTGGGCGCTCTACCGACTGAGCTACCAAACCCTTAATGTATGCAAATTTTGGCTTAATTTTTCATGGTGTGGGATTGTATTTTTTTTCTCAATAATAGATTTTCCTTAAACATTGACACCACAAAAATTTGGCTCATATAGTGTACCTTTTCTGCTACTGAAACTAGAGCCTCTTTGAAGATAAGTGTTATTACACTCTAATTTAAGCAAGCAAGGAAAAAGGAATTAATAGCATGGTCAAGAGAAAATGGCATGGCAAAATGTTTTGTCTTTAATTACCATATATTGTATTATGCAACTGTTATTTTTATATCTGAGGCTATTAACTAATTTTAATTGTTTCTACTTTCAGGGTAAATAATAGATTGAAAAATGAGTGAAACAAGTCCAGCTTTAAAGAAAAAGAGATCTTTCAGAGGTAAGACATAATCTAATTCCTGGAGTTTATCAAGTTATGTTTGGTTTTTCATTAGTTGAGTATTTCCAACATGTGTTATGTCTTTGGACACAAAAAAGTAATACTTCCAAGGAACTAAATTATGTGGGGTCTTCTGCAAAAATTTAAATGCCACAAAATGCAAAATTTCTGTTATCAGTGAGATTTAATCCCAGTGAAACTCTTTTTTTCTGGTCATCTGAAACAATTTATTTCCGGCCAAATTTAAAATTGAGGTAGGATAACTGTAAGATTTCATTCCGGCAAATTTAGTTTATCTAAACATCTCTAATTGCACACTGTGTAGCTAGGGATATGTTTGATTGCACTTATACACTTTTTTTACACATTGTCTGTGAAATGGTTTTGTTTCAAAATGTTGCAAATAACGTCATAATATCTCAAATTTAAATAAACTAGCAATATATGCTATTTTAAGATATTTTAAAAGCTTTAAGATGTATGACTTCTTCTCATTTGTTGAAAACAAGTGTGAATTGTGAAATGTAGAATTTAAGAAACAGGAAGAATAATACCTTATTGCTCTCTGTTTGTAACAACAATTTTTATAACTTTGATATCCACAGCATAACTGTCACAATTTTGTGTCTTATTTTTAGAAACATGTATGAATGTGATCAGCTATGGAAATAGCAAGATGGTTTTAACACTATCAGCTTGCTTATTATTTGGCGTTCTATTACTACCCTAAACATACACACAATACAAATTGTGCTAAGAGCGGGGAAAATGCCGTAATGAATCTTAAATGTACAAATTCTGGCCACTGAATTTACTGCATAAGCTTGCAAGCCTCATCTTTAATACGTTTTAAGTAATAAAAAATACCAAAGATTTAGAGTTTACTTTGAGCTAAAGCTAAAATACTGATATGATTCGTATTAGAGTTAGTATTAAGTTATTATCAAATATTACTAATGACTTGTTCAATTGAATTGTGAAGTTTATTAAAGAGATTATATTGTTTAGAAATGAAAGGGTTTTAAAGAATTATTTCCTTACAATAAAGTCCTTTATCATAAAATGATTTTGTCACACCCTTAAAATCAACTTAAATATATACCTTAACAATATACACTGTTTTTAAAATTGCCCTTAATTTAAAATTTTTTTATTTTTTTATTAGAGAGTCTTGTTGATGTGCCAGTGGAACAAGAGAGTTCGGAATCCGTGAGTGGTTTTGATATGATATTTGTTCCCCTTTTTGGACACCTTTCAATTAATTTTTGGTCAAACTGAACAGAAACCTCATTCAATGACTTTGCAAAAGAATCGTTTCATCAATAAAGTAAATCTCATGTACAGTAGAGGCCTTTACTAGATGTATATGCGCCTTCATTATACGTCTTATATGATAAAGAATAGGTTATCTGTATTTTCATTGAATTTCTATGGCGTTTATATAATCCAAATACATGACTACTCAATGTAGAAAATTTCAAAATAGTTTTCCCCCAGAAAAATGTTGCTTTATTTTTTCTTCCGTACTTTAATTTTTCTTGGTATAATTTAACTGTCAGAGATCACAATGTCAAAGTTCTGGGTTGAATGAAAGCACATCGTGTGCTATCTACATACATACTTTCTACGTACGGTAACACATGAAAAAGAACACTAAAATGATGAAATAGTTCCTGCCAGGTACGTATTATGAGAAGGTTTGTATTGGTGTAAAAACAACACCACTTGATTATGATTTTAACAGTTTTGGCTTGAAAAAACTGAAACTGTGACAAAATTCAGCTTATAAAGAAAAAAAAGCCAAGCCAAAATACATAATTCAAGATAAATTTTGAAAACAATCAATGAAATTTAATTCACTAGTAGTGTGTGCCTTTGCTTCCAAGTTTCTTTTCTTTTTTACAGCGTTCACCATCACCTGATCTTCCATCGCGTTTGGATCGAATCCCTTCGCCATCCTATGGCAAGAGATCACAATCGCCAGGTATGTGCTTAAATTTGATTACACAATACTGTGATGAAAAATGGTTGAGAGAAACTTCTTGAGAACAAGGTCCCTTTGAAAATTCCCCTTCTTTTCAAGTCAATGACGAGTTGTATGCATTATATATTTCGAACGTTTGGAACTTAGTGAAGTCTTATTTTTAACCCCATGATTATTACAGAAAATTCTCACTTATCGCTATTTCAAGAAAACCCTGAAATTAGACATAATATTCCTAGTGCAAAGTTGAGAAATTGAGAAATGAAACAAGGCCAAGCCAATTTTGAAGATGAAGAAACGACAATTTACCATTTTCCTTTTTAAGCTGTATACTGAAAATAAATTTCGCAAAGTAATTATTGAAGCGTTCTTTAAAAACTTAATCTTTATTCTTTTCTAGAGCATTCTGGAAGATCGAAAAGCAAACCAAAAGATGATGACGAAAGTGGAAAAAGTTTAACAGAAAAGAATAGGAAAAACAATACACGTTCTACAAGCCGAAGTCCTCGAAGAAGGAGTACAAGTCCTCGTAAAAACAGATCACGGAGTCGCGAACGAAAAACATCACGAAGCCGCGATATTCGTCGACGTAAGTCGCGCAGTAGAAGTCGAGATAGAAAAAGACGATCTCGTAGCCGGAGTCGCGAGCGTAAAAGACCAAGAAGAATTCGCTCAAGAGAACGCCGAAGATCAAGAAGTCGTAGTCGGGATCGGCGTCGAAGTCCAAAAATGCAAAGAAGCCCAAGACGACGAAGAAGATCGCGCAGCCGAAGCCGTTCGCCACCAACTCGATATACAAGTCAACGAGGTGTCTCAAGGGCTGTTTTAGCAGATAAACGTAAGGATCTTTTGTCTTCAGACTCAACTCTCTCGCAAATCTTTCAACTTTCAGATGGTACTCGATGGTTAAACTTTCTCTCTATTCGTTTTTTAGTTAAACCGAAAGAAGTGTCAACGAAAGAAGTCGAGGAAAGAGTAGCACAGCACATGAAGGCAGTTCAAGAAAAAGCTGCAGAAGAAGCGAGAAAGATAAATTTACCAGGCTATCTGAATCCTGCCATGGTTAATGTGCACCAGTTTAAACAAGTGCAAGATAAAAGGAAGCTGTTGTGGAGTAAACCGAAAGACAAGGTACGCTTTTCAATTTATGGTGTTGTGTATTATCTCCATTAAAATTCCTGGTTGGTGGTGGAACCATCATTCTAAAAGGGTTCTAATGAATTTCAAATTTATTCTTCAAACATTGCCTTCGTTTGTAATAGTGGACGGGTATTCAGAAATTGGAAGATTGAATTACTTATTACTTACTAGGATGCAACATCCTTCTTTCGTGTGTAATAAACAGAAGCATTGAAAATATTGTCTTCATTTTTCGTTTGTAGAAAGAGGGTGCTGCGTTATGGTCTGGTGCGTTTGATGATCAACAAAACGAAGAAAAATTTAAACGTTTCATGGGAATTCAAGGTGTACAAATTGATGAAGACGCCGCATCAAAAGTACCAGAAAGTCGTAAAGTATTGGACGAACTTGAGAGAGAATATGAGAAATCAAGAGCCTTCCAAATGTCACGTGGTGCAGGAGGATTGACCGGAATAGGATTAGGTTTCGGACACGTGCCGCAACAATAGACGGTGTTGTTGGTACACGTGATGGAACTGGGATGCTATTGTTTGTTGTTTGTTCGGTGAGAGATCGACCACAACAAGACTGTGATCGTGTTGAACGAGGATTCCAAAAAGCTCATGACGAGCTATTGCGGGTTTTGCCGAGAACAGCCAAGGATGTCTC
The DNA here is from genome assembly GCA_032270445.1 of Darlingtonia californica. Lineage (NCBI taxonomy): Eukaryota > Viridiplantae > Streptophyta > Magnoliopsida > Ericales > Sarraceniaceae > Darlingtonia > Darlingtonia californica. Next base: position 5,141 of record JAUBWS010032777.1, on the reverse strand, counting down.
TAGAGAAAACAAACATACATTAATAGTAGAAGTTTTGCAGATATTTTTGCGATTTTTAACCCAAAAACCACCATAATTCGCAAAATATCTGATGTCAATCGTAAATACGCTTTCAAGATGGCCCAGATGTGTAAGGAGTTTGGAATAAAAATAATTCAATAATTTGATATGTAATTGACCACTTCTGTGCTGGGAATTTCTATCAGTTTCGGAATCTTTGGAAACAGTTTATTTCTTGACCCTGGAGCCCAGGACCGTAAACATTTTGAAAATTCCATGACAAATATAGTTCACATCGTCACTTACGCGGTTAATAAATTGATAAACTATGTAATTTGATATGCTGCGAATTTTCTTGTCACCTTAAATTTTTTGTCGGTACTGGGTGAATCACAAAAGTTAATTCGGCAAAACAACATTTTTGAGACGTCAAACGCGTAAACGAAGCTTTTGCAATAATTATACCATTAATGCAATCTTATACAAATTATTTTTTACGTTTTAAAAACAAAGATCGTTTGTAAATTTAATACTACTTGTAAATATGAATATATAGATTTTGTTGACGACTTAGTAAAATTACATAAATTGTCTTGTGTGCTTGAAAAACTCGGTTGCAGCTACAGTAAGGTTTGTGAGATTTGCCCTCTTTGTATTACACGCACTCTTTTTTGTTAGTGACTTAAAAAACAATGCGAGAGAAATTTTCACGAGGTTAAAAGCTTGCGCAATTTTATGAATTAATTTTCTTGAATTGCCATCTTAAAAAATTTCGCGCGAATTCTGTCGGATAAAAAAATCAGCGCTTTTCTTAATGTGTACGTATGTGTGTGCTCAATTTTTGGGTATCGCAGTTTGTGACGCGTAGTAAATCTTAACTTTTAACTTATGATAATGAATTATTCCATTCTCCACGCGGCTTTAGAGTTTTCTTTGGTGATTCTACTAGAGCAGGGCTTTCAGAATGCCCCAATGTCCCAAAATATAAATTTTTGGAGTTTGTAGCTTTGGAGCATGCTTAATACCCCAATCTTATATAACAATTTACATTAAGGTGAAACTTTATTTTTTTGAAAACTAGCAAAAGAAAGAGTACGCTAAGTGATGGATTTCATGTTTTGTATTTGGATTCAGCCCTGTAAAGGTGATATCCACTCTGCTTAATGTAGATTATGCCAAAAAATCTCAATCAAGTGAGAAGCCATACACCTTTTTTCTATGAGGAAACCATTTTCCTGTGTTACCCTCATTTTTCTTAGAAAATTCATTTAATGAGGGTGAATGTTCCCAAAATTTATTTAAATTCCATTTCTTACAATTAAAACCAGTGGGGAATCTGACCTATCTGAAGTATAGCAGGTGTGGTTTTAAATAGTTGTTAATTAATTCTTATCAATATTTAGACTGAAAAATTCAGACTAGTTGCTATACTTTCAAAGATTTTTGGACCCTATCTCATTTGTTATACAAATAGGCTTTTTGAGAGTGATTTCCATAAAAAATCATAACATCAATTTTGCATTTTCTTATGTTTTTGTTGAATAAAGACATAAGGTCTCTGTTCACTCACTTCATGTGCAAATCGCCGGCTTTGCTTCAGTGATTAAGACTGCAATTATTGCTTGCTAATGATATCGTAATTAGAAAAGTGTTTTTTAGATTTTTTAACTAAATCTTGGCGGGGGTTAGAAGTTTCAAATATGAATAACGTGCACTGATCTCTAAAATCTTCGGGGGAGCCGGGAAATCCGCCATCTTTGGGACCACTTCTGTGTAGCCTGAGTATTTCTGTGTGATCTTTTTACAAGGGAATTTTGATTGGGAAGGCGTGCAATTTTAAAAGAATATGTAGATCAAGACTTCGACTCGCTAGGACATCAAAGATATTTACTGGGGGAGGGGGTGAACAGGACGCTTCCGGTGTAGAATCAACGGTATAGTCCCTTTCTCATTTGGGTTTGGGAAGAAAAGTTTTAATTCGACGGCTGGTTACTTGAATAAGTAAAGGAACCATTCCATAACACCGTCAGATGTTTTTGCCCATATCACGTGAGGGCAGGAGAGTTCGTATTGATACTCGTGGTTTTAGTTGTTAGGGTCTGACAGGGCACTGAAATAGACATATGAAACCACTAAAAGAGATAAGAGAAAAGAAATGAAAAGCACACTTATGGGTTCGTGAGGTTGTCCATTCTCGTTCAAATAGAATACTTTAACCAGGGATATGGAAGGCGCCTTCCATATCCCTGCTTTAACCCTATCATTGCTAAAAAAATGAGGCGCCCGCATTTTTGATGGAGCCAAATTTAATTTTACACCTTTCCTGAAAATTTGGTAAAGTTCCATGTCAACTTCAAAAGTTATGGGGTTGTTGTCAACATGAGGTAGGACAATTTTTATGTACCCATCATAGACAATTACACCCTGAAAAGGAAATCTTAGATAGCTTTTAATTGGTAGAAGAAATTGATTTCAAACTTCACTATTAGCTAGTATTGATGATTGGGAGATTCCACAAAACTTTAAAAAATTTGTCACATGACGTCATTCTCAAAATTTTGCTACCCCCTTGTGTAAGGAGTGCTGATGTAAGCACATTTTTCAGGCAACCTGAATCTTTATTGGTCTTTTGTTGTACTCTTTGGGGCGCTTTAAAGCGTCTTTTACGCCCATAAAAACGGGCGGTGAGTGTTCTGATGAGGATTCAATCTAAATGAAATTTTATTTCCTTTCAGAATCACGACAAACGAAACTATCGTTATGTCACTTCAATACGAAAACTCTGAATTGGGAGACAATTTGGCTGAGGTAAGCGTTTTTGGATAAAAAGCTGGTTCGATTTTGGAGTAATACCATATCAGGGCGATTTACAATCAGGATTTTTCTAGGTTTCATATTTACCCAGGAAAGCAGTAGCCTGTACCTGACTCTACATACTGTAGAACACGTAAGTAGCGTACCGCGGGAAATCAAATTTTCCGTACCGGTGCGGCGGTCTGGTACAGGCTAGGAAAGCCTATTCAGAAATGTGAACATTCTTTCATTAACAATGATTTGATATTTGGACAGTTGTCAGCCTCTTTACGGTAATAAAATCAGTGCTGATTTCTTACAGTCTCTCATGCGAAACTAACTTGTCGTTTGTGTTACTTAGGCTACTTACGTTTGTTATGTTACGTTTTGTGAAGACTCTGGTACATTTTCACCACTAGGTCACGAATCTACCTCATTACAAGCTTATTTGTTTGAAATACGTTAAGCTACTAGATCACGAATCTACTTTATTACAAGTTTATTTGTTTGATACCGTAAGAAACTTTGGCGGGAATTTAATTTGGCCGTCGATCAATGTTATCTAAATTTTTAGCAAAGGAATTTTTTTGATAATCCACGTTCGTCAACTAATCCAAGAAAATATTTAAATTTGCAGGAATTTAATTTGAACATTAACAAAAAGAAAAGTTTTTTCCTCGTGAAATTTCTGAATTTTCTACCCTACAGCATAATTTTTAAGATTATAGAATTTAATGTTTCCATGTGAATTTTTTATAGTCCGAAAAACAGCGTAAAGCTTTTCAACTTGAGATCCAAGATCTCGTCGAAACGAAAGATGACGATGGAAAATCTGTTTACGAACTTCAAAAAGCGAAACGATTGCTTGAACAACAACTTACAGAGCAGAAGAAAGCATACGAAGAATTAAAAAACGAGTTGCAACTAACTGAAGATGCCAACTTGAGGTTAGAGGTTAGATTCAAAGCCGCCAAATCACAATGGGAAAGAGATCTTGCATTAGTTAATGATAGCCGCCGTAAAGACCTTATCGAAAAGGAGGTAACAATATATCGATCGAATATGACTTTTAAGAAGTTGGCTTGCAATAAGAATAAAGTTGAATAGTTGTTTGATTGAATGAAATAATAAATCTAGTACAATATTATATGCGTTTTAAATGATTTAATGATATATCTGTTAAATTAAATTAACGATATGCTGTATCACATGGGTCCCTCGTAGGTGTTTCACGTGGTAAACTGGCATTATGGTATGTAAGTATATCGTAAAAATCTACGTCTACGAGAGTGAAATTGCTCTCCCGTGTAGATGATAAACTTGCTATGTACCAAGGTCCAATGTGTCGCGAGCATTGGGCTTGTAAGCGCTGTGATTTCCTGTCCTCTCTAAGGATAGGCCCATTCCGAGCTGATATCGCGGAGGGATCACTACACTAATGATATACCAACTGCTAGAAAGAAACATAATTCTCAAAGCAAAATCAAATGGCAATCTATCTCTCGGCAAGGGTTGTTGCAATTTACTGTAGAAAGAATTCTATATTCAGTATATCATCGCTTTAATGTTGGGATTTTTAATGTTCTTTAGAATTTAGAGTAAGAACCATTGATAAGAACAATTGAGGCTCAAATTGGGCGATAAATAAGAACATTGAACAGTCGCGGATCTAGGTCTCTACGCAGGGGTCCAGGGCTGTAAAAAATTGTAAAAATGCATGTTGAGTATACTCAACATCGGCAGTTAACGGGTTAAGTAATTCAACACTTTGAAAGAAGAAATTTTCGTGTGAAGAAAACCTCTCCTTTTAAATATGCTACTGGCGCTTTTACGGTGCCATCAAAATATCAAAATATCATAATGCAGCCCTGAAAACGAGGATGCTCAGGACGTGGACAAGAAAATCAAGGATCATTCTAATATCCCCAAACTTTCAACTAAATGAAGTGTTTGTGATGGAAAACATCTACCAGTCTCTCATTGCCATGTCTTTTTCATGCGTGTGGAAGTTGCTTCTTTTTAATTTACTCATCGAAACGTGTCCCTTCTTACGGTACGGACTTGACTAAATTATCTACTCAACACCTGCAGATGAATGCATATATAAGGTATTTACTAAACTGAGGTTCACTGTATCTGTTTAAATCTTGCTTCTTTTCAATGTAATGAGAGAATCAAGGAAAATTTTAATGATGTAAAACAATTAAACGGATAAATAAGTATTTAGCAGGATAAGCTAGCTAAAAACCTTTAGAATGACATTATTTCAGCTATTATTATTATTATTATTATTTACGATTCTTTATACAGGATAGCCAGGTCAAAAATTAGAAATATATACATTAATT
>JAUBWS010032666.1:0-19717 GCA_032270445.1 Darlingtonia californica | reverse complement strand
AGTTAATGATGGCATTTAAAATTTCTGATTTTGAAAATTAACACCGTTAGGCCCAATTTGGTCCCTAAAAGTAAAAGAATGCGTATTTATAACTGTGATGGAAGGAAAGTGGAAGGAAACGTAGGAGGGAGGGGAAAGTTGACAAAAAACTAAAAGAGTGATGTTGGACAAATCGGCCTTAAATAGGTACAGTTGTGGTACGAATATGCAGTACATGTCAAGCATTCTTCAGCTAACTTGACAAACTACAAGTCCAATTATAAATACGCATTCTTTAGCTAACTTGAAAAACTACAGCTCCAATTATAAATACGCATTCTTTAGCTAACTTGAAAACTACAACTCCAATTATAAATACGAATATGCAGTACATGTCAAGCATTCTTTAGCTAACTTGACAAACTACAAGTCCAATTATAAATACGCATTCTTTAGCTAACTTGAAAAACTACAGCTCCAATTATAAATACGCATTCTTTAGCTAACTTGAACACTACAACTCCATTATAAATACGGTAACGCATTCTTTTCGTGACGACAACAAATGATTTTTTGTTGAGGTACCTGCTGGCCTTATTTTTTTACGATTTTTATTAACCTTCTAAACACAGATACCCACGTATTTTGAGATTATATGAGAGTAGAATTCAACCTAACTATATATACAGTATATCGCTTTAGAAGATATTTCTCCAAAAATTTGGTCAGAAACAGATTCAAGAAGACAAGAAGAATGGATCAACTTAGATCTTGTTATTGCTTCTCTTGTTACCTCTTCTGCTTTAGAATGTATTGCCTGAATTGGCAGAAACAAGTATGAGATTTTTGTTCCCAGAAAATTTCTCTTTGACATCAATAATGGTATCAGAAAATGTCAGAGATGAAGAAAAAGTTCCGGAAGAAAATGAAGATAAATTTGCATACCTGCCACCTCTTAAACAGAACTTCGCACAATTTCCAAACAGCACTGAAGATTATTCAAGCAAATTAGTGGATTCAGTAAAGAAGGAAAATTAACAATTCATCAGCAATTTAAAGTGAAGATGTTCATACAATCTTTATAGAACGCATTACACGCACGCACGCTCAAACATTTTTCATGAAAAATCGAAAACATTATTTGCATTTGTCTCTCATTAGAATTTACTTTATTCAGAGAAATATTATTTTGGATTACATTTGAAGCAAATAATTTTTTAAATTTTAAGCAAACCCAATTCTAAGGACTAAATTATTTAATTTGCTTTTTATAGTACTTACATCTATTTTAGAGATTTAAAATTTAAAATTGGCGGCCGAAAAAAATTAATTTGCCGCAAATTCAAACTGATGATTTAATTCAAAGCATTTGTCTAATTTGCACCAATTCTTTCTTCTCACAAAAACTTCTCCGGATACGGTAGTTGTGTACTCGTCACACTTAGGCAATGAAGGCCGCAGCCCTGTAACTTAATACCAAACAATCATTTATGGCTTAAAAAAAGCGCATCAAAATGACGGCAAAAACACGTTTTTTGCTAATTACTCAAAATCAGCATAATTTATAAACAACGGCCAGGCTGAATCGTAATATCCTTATTGATGCGCTTCTTTTGAGTCAAAACTGAACTTCCTGTATTGAGTTTTGAGGATGCGGCCTTCAGGATTGTCTTAAGTGTGATAAGTATTTTTTTGATAATTTGAAGTTTTATGTGCTATGTTGATATTAATATACATGCTGCTCCTACAAATAAAAATCTTGGACTTTTATTTTGATTTTTGGTGTATACTATCAAAGAGAAAGAGGCTCTAGAACGAGATTGGTATGTTGCCCTTTTTTTGACGAAATGGCCTCTAAACGTTTTAGTCGTAAATTTACATCAAAGAACCCTGGTTGATTAGGTACTTTTAGAATCCTAGAATTATTTTTTCTTTCGGCCGACACTTTGAAGTCTCGGCCGACACTTATAAATATCGGCCGATACTTAGCTCGATACTTATCTACTCTAAGTGTCGGCATTTTTCATTTAGGTTCCTCTCCGTAGTATCTTTCAAAAACAAAAACATTTTTTTTATTCAGTAGTTAAGAAGTTATAAGCATTTTTAATTTTAGTTTCAACAATTTTGAGATAGACTTTTATTTCTTTGTGATATTTTTATACATAAGATATGCAAAATCTGTATGATGAGGCATTTTTCGTTCGATGTGCAAGATTGTCATTTTCGAATGTACTAATTTAAAACCTACTGTACGCTTTATGGATAAGGAGAGGTCCTTTGCTTGCGAACCATGCTCCACACATATCAAGAAACTCTCTTAAAGAAAACTAATGGAATATCGCCCAAAACTTTTTCCTACTAATAAACTTTTCGTTATCTCCTTTTTTTTCACAACATGAGGCGGACTCCTTATTTGTAGGTGCTACTAAAAATTATTAAGACTTTACAGAGTTTTTAAAATGTTAGGTAATTTTTGCTTTTTAAATATGTGTACCGGCAGTGTATTTGGTGCATAATTAGTAGAAAAATCCTGCAATTAGCTAGACACAGACTTAAAACCTCTACAGGCTTATTGGCGAAAATATTGTGAGTGAAGAAAATGTCGAAGTCACAACATAGCTTATTCTTTGGGGTAAAGGGAACCGTATCTCTATATTCTACCTAAGTTATGTAATGATAGCATTTCCTATTTGTAAGTTTTAATCCAAGAATGTTGGTAAAGTGATACCTTATTTATAAATACCTTATGAAATATGATAAATCTGGTATCGTTGGAAAGATTCTTAAGCGTAGAACAACTTACTGAATTTCGAATTGAAAAAAGAAGACTTGAATCTAAAGGAAATGAAGAAGAAAAAAATTAATGTTTTACTGAATGGATGAAAGTTTTGCATTTTTTACAACTAAAACTAAAACTTTTTGCGATGTCAAATGTGAAAAAATCTCCCGTCAACAGAAGTTTAGATGCAATCTTAGTCAAAAAAGGGCAAAAACAGGGCGAAAATGACTTTTAAACTTTCAGTGGCAGCTTTCCATTGAAAAATAAATTTTTAGAAAATTATTTTAAAATTTGAAATTGCATAAGATTCATTTTTAAGTCAAAATAAAATTGCAGGATTTCAATCTATTCCTTCAGTTTAAATTTCCTTTTCTGAAATTAGAATTTGAAGATATTGTTCGACTCTTGAAAAACGTTCAAACGCTACCAAATTCATGCAATGATAACCCTGTTTAGCACAAAACGGCGGACTTGTGCTGGCTGAGAGAGAAGTTCTGTTGGATGATAAAACCAGTGCCACAGAAAGAAATCATTCTTTAATATCGTCTTTGCTAACCTTTATTATTCTTTGTTTTTAGCTACCAGGCGTTGATGCTATAGTATTTCCATACAGTAGTGGCGGCCTACTGTGCTGGCGGGTGTAGCTTCCGCTTGTTAACAGTTAAAACCGGAAATCAAAGTGTTTGGGTGTTTAGTTTTCAAACTGATCAAAGGTAAGAATTAAAAAGTTGTGTGATTATGACATGATCGGAAAGTCTCAGGGTTTTTGCAAAAGGTTTTTATACAAAAGGAAACGTCGAATTATACGAAACTCTGGGAAATTCCCTCTACGATGGTTTTTATCCGTCACACAGTTTGTTTTTTTTTCTTCTTCAGCCAGCATTATCCATGATTAGCAACTGATATCATAATAGAAGTGATACTTGATAAGAAGATAAAAACAAAGTGACCATTCTTATATTATTAACACGTGATTTAGTGTACAAGGAGCTCCGCTATTTCGTACAAATTATCTGTCCTTTTTTTCCAGGAAGACCACTAGAAATCTGACCTGATTTAAGTTATATTTCCCCTTGCAAATGTTTCAGTGTCAATTTCAGCAAAAGTTTCAAAGTTTCAGGGCAAAAACTGCTACCATTCAAAAGCTTTAAAAAAAAACCGTAAGACCTCCTTTTTTCATGACATGGATTTGAACTAAGTTGGAAACGCAGTTGAAGGTGTATATACTGAGGGACTGGAGCCTAGAAATGATAGGGTTAAAAAAACATACAAACTAGGATTTTTTGTGTATGTTTTATAATTACATTTTCTAAAATATTTTGTGATCGACACATCAAGCTTTTCCGAGAAAAATGTTCAATTCATTTCAATTCATTCATATTTTATGATGCATTTACTAATTTCTAAGAATATAGTAATTTTTAATTTTTAATATCGAAGCGGTTTTGTTCAGAGAGGAATTTTGAAATTTTCCAGAATGTAAATGCACAATCGAAGGAATCTTAGCTCAGATTTTAATATTCCTTCTTGCCTTTGATACTGACCTATGTAAATATCCAGAATCGTGAATCAATAAAAAGCATAACGCGAAACGAGAGCTGCACTTTCCAAACAAACTAAAGAAAGTCCAATGGTTTCTGAAATAGTTTCTTAACCATCAAAGTCAAGTTTGGAAATAAAGATTAAAGCAAGGAATAGAAAAATTCCAAAATGCACAATGTTAATAGCGGTATTTACTGGGACGAACTACAGTAATCATCCCATTATAATATTAAGACTAACAGTTTGATTGATTGCGCGGGGTTTTTTTTATGAGAAATGGTTTTGTTTCTTAAACTCTAATTAGTAGCGTCTTTTACTATTTTAATTAGCTCATCTAACTGAATGGCTTTTATAATTGATTTCATCAGGAATATGATCATATCCCTAATTTCATTGAGAAGCCTTTTTATTGGGAAATACCCTTAGGAAAAGTAGTAGTAAAAACGTTAAAAATAAGGGTTGCATTGTTTACGCGGGTTGTTTTTTTTATGAGAAAAGGGGGTTTTTTCTTAAACTCTCATCAGTAGCGTCTTTTATATTATTTTAATTAGCTCATCTCTTTGAAATGCTTTTATTCAATCAAATTAAATTTCAAATTCCATTTTATCCTGATTTTTCATATGTCCCCATGTTTGTCTTGTTGTCAGTGTAGACATACCCTCTTCCCTTTACAAGCGGTCTTCGGTCCGTTTTCGTAGTTTCTCAGCTAGTTTTTTGCGTTTTAAGTGTTTGTTAGGGACCTTAGAGTGGTCAAATTTGAGTTTAAAGTTTTTCGTACAGTACTGAAGATATTTATTACCATTAAAATACACTGTACTTTTTAAAAAAGCTTTAAAATTCCAGAAATCTTTCTCTCACTTCTAAATTATATGACATGATATGCTATAATATGATGTGATTATTTACCCAGGATAGCCTCATCCGGTTTTTCGCCAGAAATGAAAGTCTCATGTAAACGGCTTCTAAGATAAAGTCTGTTTCTAATGCTAATGCATACAAGGCCGTGGCGAGACACTTTTCCAGGGGGGTGTAATTGTCAATTTTGCCGACAAAATATTGAAAATTTTCCGACATGAGGGGCGGATCTAGAGTTTACGCACATACCCGGCAAAGAAGTTGCTTGGTATTGTGAGGTAGTATGATCCATCATGGTGGGTCCGACGCGCCAGAGAATATTTTGAACTTTGATTGGCTAAAAACGCATTCCCGACGACAAATTAGTGTTGATAAAACTGAAATTTCTAACACGAAATCTAAGTCTTTAATGCGGACCCGTAAAAATCGTAGAACGCGTCAAAATTTGCCGACAAAGTAGAATTTGCCGACAAAATTTTTTTCCAAACGGATGAGCGTTGGTGTGTACACTTGGCCTGTTATACAAGAGAATGTAGAAACTGTGATCACCGTCACTGATAAGGAGATTGTCCAAGCAATGTATCTGATTTGGGAGCGCTTGAAGGTTGTTGTCGAACCATCTGGTGCTGTGCCGTTCGCTTGTGTCCTCAGTGACAAGTTCAAGGAGATGACCAAAGATTTGAAAAATGTTGGGATTATCTTGTGTGGTGGCAATACAGATCTCCATGATATACCGTGGATGTCACACCCAAAGAAATTTGAAGTCTAAAAACTGGGCTTCCTTGACGTGAATTTTTCAGCGGCAAAAAGCCAAAATTTTGAAAATAATTTTTTCTTTTAGTCGTGGAAATCGTCTTTTGTTTTATTACTTGATGCGCAACTTCATGTAAAAGTAGTATTCGAGCGGCCAGAAGTGTTCGCTTCGCTCGAAATGTTCGCCTTTTCCAAATTTCGCTATATATGAGTACATAGTTAATGTTTGAGGAGAAGTTGCCTTTAAAATACCATGGTATACTATTGCCGAGTAAAAGTATATTTCTTTTATTCAGCAAGTTTCTGTTATTATACTATGTTTGATACTGCACTGTTTATTTTTTATAAGAATTAGCTACATAACTCAGACCTGAGCCTCGCGATTTTTAAAGAAACACCCAAAAATGAGCCTACAATACTCTTAAGTGATTCTTAATATGTCCTTGTAATAATCAACCTCGATGACTCTTAAACGAGCGATTCTTAACTATTTTAGTAATTAATAAGTCTCAGTGATTCTTTAATACGCGATTCTTAACTTAAACACGAAAAAATTTATATTCTTTTATTTGGCCTCGATTGACACACAGACAGATATCATCTATGATAATCTGAATCTTCAAGATTTTTAAGGCAATTTCCGGATTAGCTGATGACAGAGCGATAACTTAATATTTTGACTCTTTGAAAATTATGAGGAGAAAACAAGAAGCAATTATGTGAAACAACAAGGAGGTTTATCATCAAACAAATTTACGAGACGAACCTTACTGATTCTTTTAAAATTGGTGATCTTGAGCCTGGTGCGATTCTTATGTAATTCTTAATTTTTCGACGATTTTCAGCCTTGTGATTCTTATAAAAAGAATTCTTATAAAAAATAAACAGTGTATTTTTGTTTTGATAGTAACATGACGTAAAATTAACTGCATGAAAATGAGGCTAATAAGAGAACAAAAAATTATTTAAAATCTATTATGTTGATTATAAAAGAAATTTTATTGATTTTTTTAGATTTTAGATTTTCCATTTACCAAGCCGGATTCTATTTCCTGCTTTTTTTTAATTTTGGAGGTTGGCAATTCAGCATTATCACTATAATTGATTATAATTGATAGCTCATTATCATTCTGGAAATGATGATGTAATTGCTTGAATTTAAAAAGAAAGCTCCATCGATATCATCACTCTTGTATTTTGTCTTTCGAAATTCTTTGAAAAGGCGAATAGATCAGTCAAAAGATTCTAATTGGCTAAATTCATAGTCTTTCAATGTAGTACCTTATAAGGAAATAAATTTTTTCAAAAATCCGTAAGTTCCGCGGAATGAATGTACGCAATTTTCGTGAATTTATTTTCACGATTGAGCGATTTTAGTAGTAGTAGTTGCGATTTTGGAGTTTAGCGGGATATCTTAGGTATTTACGTAAAAAGGAGCGCGTACAACAATTTTTCCCATTCATTTTTCCGTTGAAGAAAATGATATTTCTGTGAGCAATAAATCCATTATCTCATCCAAAATCTGTGTAAATGAGTGTTATATTGATGAAGATTACACACCGTTTAGATATAAAAACGCTCCTCCGTAGAGATGTTGCGCCTAGATACAGATGCCACCGTTCCTTCTGTACTGAATGCGGTTTTATTCCATAACAAGTCTGATTTTATATTTTGCTGGCTTATTTTTAGGTTGTATTTTTAGAATCTTTAGAATTTTCTTTTTTTCAACTTTTTAGAATTTTCAATTACTTTACAATTTAATTACACACCCATTTACACATAATTAACTTTTTTGAATAAAAATATCTGTGGACTGCCTTTATAAAAATTATCAAATTGTAAAAGAGTGAACTGTAAAATACATATAAAAATTATAGAAGAAAAATTCATATCGAATACATAGCTTTTTTCCCTATTTTATCAAGATTATTAGAAAAAATTTTCCGCCACTCAGCAAATTAATTGTCAAACGTTGAAGTCCACGTTGTTTTAAACAATATATTTTCAAAACTATCTCAAAGAAACTAGGAACTATACTTTCGTTTCTAGTAACATATGCTGTGAAATAAGTCTGCCCAGTGGGTAGAATAAGTAAAAAACCCATGGGTTTCAGTTTCACTACAACGGTTAATGATTTTGAAATTTCCCCTTGTTAAATAGCTACTGTCGTATTTTGGAGTGTGAATGTTTCGAATCACCAAAATCGAACTATTACGGTGTCCGAAATTCGAGTTATAGACTTCTTCATTCAATTTTGTTTACTGACAATCAAAAATGTCGTGTGTTGAAAGGAAACGCCCTTGGTGAAAAATACAAGACCAGAAATTATTTGGTCAAAAATTGTGCAAATTTTCGTATTCAACCCGTTATTGAAAAGTTCGCTTTTAACAAATTATCCTTGTTCAGGTTCGCTAAAATGAGAACCAACTGTATTTAAATAAACAGTTTTCTAGACTTTTTCCATTACAGTAATATCAGGTCATTCAGCTTTTTCGATGTTATGTTTTGCGTATATTATTCAGCATAAAAAAGAAACTTATATAAAATATAATTTATTTGATTTAATAGCTTTTCGTACGTCTTGTACATCATCAGGCTATATATGCGTATATAATTTATAAAATGATAAAGAGACAATATTCTACTTCTTATAGAATAAGGATATGACACATTTAGGAAAGTCACGCCCACAAGGAGTTGAAATTAACGGAAAAGATGCACCTTTTTTTTAAATAACGTCTAAAGTCCAGCTGAGGCTGGATGTGCTTATTTTTCTGACTCCCTTTCGGCCTCAGACGTTTTTATTGATGATGTTCTTATGAGAAATTTAAGTTAAAAAAACTTATTAAAACAATATATATCTAACTATCAAACTTGAATTAAATTGTCCATCAAATGCCTCTAGTTAATAAAAATTGTCTTATTTCTCTTTGCTCTTTGCCTTCTTCCTTAAAGAAAACAACAACCGAAAAATGTCATCACTTGTCATTTTTGTCATTTTTCTCTTTCTGAAGAATAGAACGCAGCCTGATGTTCTTAATTATTGGCCAAATCTCAGACTGAATGTTCTTAAAAGCGAGGTTCTAATAAAAAAACGTGTATGATTTGTTTTATGTCAAAATTTATTTCATAACAGAGTGTAGATGATCCAAGTTTTCCTTTCCAAGCTTACATAACATCTTTGGAAGGAACAAGTGTCAAGTCAAATTTTCCCTTTTTTACAAATAGATACGAGAGACTTTCATAACAGGATGGAAACCACTCCAAGTTTTCCGTTCCAAGCTTACATAATGTAACGTGTTAGGAAGGAAGAGGTTTCAAGTCAAATTTTCACTATGGATTATATAGAAACAGATTTGAGAAACTTGTCTTAAAGAAAGATTTGTTACATCTTTGCGCGTATTTTAATTATGATTCTGATTTTCTGGGAAAATTGAACCACTTTTTAAGATAGTCTCGACATCCATCTAACCTATATTGGCACCAACAGACTAGTGAATTCAATTAAGCAATTTTCCGCTCCCTCTATTTTCAAGAAGCGCAATGCATTGTATTTCTCCGAATAGAGGGAACCGGGAATCGCATTCTGATTTTTCGTTATCTTATGCAGTAGAAGTAATCGATAAGATACTGTATTTGGTTTTGCCAAAGGTTCATTCAGCATTTTACCTCGTTTCTTTTTCACGTTCTTTAACAGAACCAGTAAGGTTCTATTCGGAGGCTACACATTTTTTTTTGTTTAAGAACAAACCGTCTAAGAACGTAAGGCAAGAGATTTAGAACCTGCGAAGTACATATGAAAGCTTTCAAAGGCTATTTTCTTAAAAAAAAATTTAAAATTACTGATTTTAACCTGTTTTTTGCTATAATTAAGAACAATTTTAGAACTTTTTTACCTTAAAATCCCAAAAATCTTTTCCTAGTCTGTACCAGCCTGATTTTGATAAATTAATTTGAATAAATTCTAACTAAGAAAATAACCATTGCAAAGAACTTCAAGACCGAAAGTCCATTGACCACGAATTGGTAAAACAACCAACTGTTTTTCAAATTTTGGACAATGCGCTTTCGGTCGTTTAGGAACTATATGGTATTATATTGAACCGTATGGCACCATATGGTACCTATTAAGTTAAGTCCCTGAGAATGAAACGAATACTACAACAAGAAATGTTGACGTCATTGGCAAGACAATCCAACTGTTCTTGTCAAGAAATCGTGCTTGACGTACTACATTATCTTTCCAACTCACTGCCCTTTATATATATAGACGTAATCCTATTGTCAGTATAAATCTGACCATTACGTTAAACCATGTTTAAACGGTAAGCTTTTAATAATTAAACAAAACTTCAGCCAATAATTTCGGTACTTTCCCCAATCGACCAAAGGAAAACGGAGATTTTGCCATTATCATTCTGATATTTTTCGAAATCCATATTCGTACGCTGCATTCTTCAAAGTTTCCGTATTTTGAAATACCAGGGATTCTGAATAATCGATGGTGATAGATTCTGGAAAGACTACATAGATGGAAAAAATCTGTTGTAATTTCGATTAAGAAATCGCTTTTCTCAATTTGAGTGGGAAGGTTTGAATCGATCGAAAAGTCGAATTTATTTTCCTCTGACCCTTTCCTTTTTTCAAGCACCATGATGTCAAATTTTGGTGAAAAACCATTGTGATTTTGAATTTCACTTTTATTATAAAAGGATCAGGTAAGCACGCTAAATGTCATCCAAGTAAGGCTCCGCAAGAGGCAGAAAAGACTGTGCTGGGGCTCTTACCGAGTCAGCATATTATTAACCCTTCTTAAAACGAGAGAGGGGCTCCTGTTGAAATGTTTTTGATAATTTCTAAACGGCTGCACATTTCCGAATGAAATTTTGCCTCACTGCACAAAATCTAATAAGACATCGTTTAGTAAATAATTTTTCATTATATAATGACGCCATCGCTATTGTCAGCTTGTCAACAGACAGGTGGTAAACAAAATGATTATGTTATTGTTAATATTACAAGTTCTACATAAGCAATTGACTTCAAACTTTGAACAGTTGTAGTCCATGACAAAACAAATAGTGTGATATCATATTTATTCTGGTCACATGATCGGTTGATAACTTACAGACCGGTCTGTATTTTACTAAAAAGTGTTACAACTCAAGAACCATAATGGCTATCAACTTCAAACTTGGTATGATGGTAGATATTAATAAGAGCTACCATTGTGAAAACATATCACGTGACCTATTCCTTCAGTTTCAGTTTTCCTTTTCTGAAATTAAAATTAGAAGAAATTGTTCCAATCTTGTAAAACATTCCAACGCTACCAAATTTATACAATGATAACCCTGTTTAACACCAAGACCGTAAAAGGACTGGCTGGGATAGAAGTTATGTTAGATGATAAAACAAGTGCCACAGAAAGAAATCGTTCTTTAGCATGGTCCATGGCCTATTAAAAATAATTTTAGTAGGCCATGTATGGTCTTTACTAACCTTTAGTATTTTTTGCTTTTAGCTGCCAGGCGTTGATGCTATAGTATTTCCATACAGTAGTGGCAGCCTACTGTGCTGGTGGATGTAGTTTTCGCTTGTTAATAGTTGAAGCCGGAAATCAAAGTTTTTGGATGTGAACCTATGGATGATGATTTATTGCAATCATTTCAAACTGATCAAAGGTAAGAATTAAAAAGTAGGTGTTATGTCACTTCGTGTCAGTCAATGGATTTGCGGGTATGCATAGGCGATTGTTTTCACAGTAGTTTTGCTTCATTTTCATGAAACAAAAACGACAAAGTCCAAAATTAGGCGTAAAGGAAGCGCTAAACAATTATTTAGGATGCACATCTCTTTGAAATGACCCACTAAATTTTTCGAAGGATCCACGAGATTTTTCGAACTGTTACTCAAGACATTTTGTAATAATGAACCACGAGATTTATTGAAATGACGTTAGAGATCGATTTGATGGCACAAGACCCACGATATTTGGTCTACATGTTTCTACATAGGTTTATTTTTGCTCTTGAAAAAACATTTTTTAAATGAGCCACTTGTCAAATGTTAGCAATCGGTCGATCGGATATTTCTAAAATATTACATGAAATAAATAAATATCAGATTTCTCACCACAATGAGATGAAATTCAAAGTACAATATGACTTCTGTTTTTTCGACGTCGTGTGACTATGACATGATCGAAAAGTCTCATGGTTCTTGCAAAAGGTTTTTATAAAAGAGAAAACGTCGACTATACGAAACTCTGGGAAATTCCCTTTAGCCGTCACACAGTTGTTTTTCTCGTTAGCCAGCGATTAGAAACGAAAGTATGTCGCGATGTCATAATAGAACTGATACTTGATAGGTAAAAACGAAATGACCATTCTTGTTATTAACACATGATATAACGTACAGGGAGGTCCGCTCTTTAGTACAAAAAAAGCCACTTGAATTATCGAGACAATTGTGCGACTCAGATATTGTTATCCTTTTTCGCCTTTTTGCAACATTTTCCACACATACTTTACACTTGGCATATGTTTATACACAGTTTATGTTTATATACAGAAAAAGTTTTGTTCGCTTGCGATAAAATTTCTGAATGCTCTATCCTTGAGACAAAAAAATGACTTGCAGAGAAATTGATAAGAAAGAATACAAAAAACAAACAATTGAAAAAGAAATAATGGAACAACCACTAAAATTTATCTCCACCAAAAATTTAAATGTGGTAATTATTGAAAGTTTTTTAATTTTGCAAGTTTTTCGACTCGTGAATAGTTCCTTTTTGTAAAAAAAGTAATTCTTTTCAAAATAACTTAATAAAAACTTAAATTGTATTGAATATTTGAATAACTTACCAACCATTTCACATGAATAAAATCAAATTTTGTAATAATTTCTTCCTGAGACTGGATGTGCTTATTTTCTCTTTCAGTTCCGTTCTTATTCATGTTCTTATAAGAAATTGGAATAAATGCTTTATAAACACAATAGGTTTAACCTTCTCTTTCAAGCCATTGTTTGTCATTTTTCTCTTTCTGAAGAATTTAACTCAGCCTGGGAGATGTTCTTAATTGTTGGCCAAATCTGCCTGAATAATACTTGTGCAATACGTTGTTTCAACGTCCATGTGACGATATTGTGTAAGATGTGGCGTTATAAAAGACCCCTAGAAATCTGATCTGATTGTATATCTAAGGTATATATTTCCCCTTGCAAATGTTTCAGTTTCTGGAAAAAAACCATTCAAAATCTATTTAAAAAAAACCTTGGGTAGTAGAAAGTAGTAGTCTAGAAAAGATAGGCTTAAAAAAAACGTACAAACTAGGTTTGTTTGTGTATGTTTGATAATTACCTTGAATATTAATTATCTAAAATATTTTGTGGTCGACATTAAGCTTTTTCGAGAAAAACGTTCAATTCATTACGTCACTGTCACAGTCTTGGAGTCCATTCATATTTTATGATGCATTCACTAATTTCTAAGAATAGTAATACTATATCTATTTTGAAATTTTGCTTAACTTTTTTTTTCAAAGAGGAATTTTGAAAATTTCCAGAATGTAAATGAACAATCGAAAAAACCTTAGCTAAGATTTTAACCACTTCTGTGCCGGGTTTTTTGGGAATCTTTGGAGAATGCTCCTGGTGCCTAAAAGGCCAGGACCATAAAAAAACCAAAAACCCTTGACAATTATGTTTGTTAAGTGGTTAGGGGTCACCTCCTTCTTGCCTTCGATATACTGATTTATGTAAATATCCAGAATCGTGAATTAATAAAAAGCAAAACGCGAAACAAGAGCAGCGCTTTCCGTACAAACTAGAATATATCAAATGGTTTCTGATGTATTAATTTCTTAACTATCAAAGTCAAGTTTGGAAATATAGGTTAAAGCAAATCATAAATGAATAGAATTTAGACTGCGGAGATAGGACGATGAGAGAAAAATTCAGAAATACAGTAATCGTACCATTATAAAATACATTATGACAAGGGTTGGATTGTTTATGCGGGTTGTTTTTTTATGAGAGAAGGGGGTTTTCTTCTTAAACTCTAAGAGCGTCTTTTATTATCTTAATTAGCTCATTTATTTGAATGGCTTTTACAATTGATTTCACGATCTGATAACCCAAATTTCATTGATAAGCTATTTGGGAAATTCCCTAGTTTTGGACGAAATTCCATTTGTACCCTGATTTTCCATATGTCCCTCCCCATGCTTGTCTTGTCAGTGTAGACATACCCTCTTCCCTTTACAAGCGGTCTTCGGTCCGTTTTCGTAGTTTCTCAGCTAATTGATTCGTTTTAAGTGCTCAAAGGTCCCGAATAAGAGGGGTGAGTGGAAAATTACAATGTTTACAACCTTTAAGCAATGGATAAACATCCGAACAATTTTTGAAAAAAATAAGCTTGGGGCGTTTATACGGGACCTTAGAGTGGTCAAATTTGAGTCTACAGTTTTCGTATAGTACCGAAAATATTTTTTTACCATTACCATAAACTGAAGTTTTTGGATAAGCTTTAAAATTCCAAAAAGTTTCTTAACCTTTCTCTCATTTTAACTTATATGATATGATATTATATGATATGATTATTTACCCAGGTTAGCCTCTTCAGTTCTCCATGAAATGTTATCAATGAGGATCCTGCCTTCCTGGAAACACCTCAGTACCATGTAGAATTAACAGTGATTGGTGAAATTCACTACCAAAAGCCTTCAAGGGATTCAAACTTGGAACACCCGTTCAGGCGACCAGCGCCTGAACCACTCGGTCATGGCTCCACACTTGATCTTTTTGACAGTGGAAAGAAATATAGTTGATATTATTACCAAAGAAGACTTTTATTGCTCTGTAAAAGTGGTCTAATTTTAATATTTGATGTTGTCAGCATTCAACGATACAACCCTACAGTATTTTAGACAATTTTGAACACAGTCCTATGGGCCGTATGAAGTATCGATTAAGCACAATACATGTTTACGCGCTGCATCGTGACGGTATGAAAACGTATTATGAACGCTCAAGACCCATGCTTCCACTAAGTGACAGGTTTCTGCACAGACTTCCCAAAACATAAGTAAATCTAGCTAGTAACAATAAAAAGATGGAAAATAGAAGTGCATCTACAGAACGAATTACCGATGAAAACATAATATACACTTACGTCAGCATCTCATTCCATTGTGTATGTAGATCTGACTGTTGAGTAAGGATTTAAACTGTCTAACATAGCTATAGGTATGACCTGTTTTTTCGTGGCATAATATTTGTCAGACAGAAATGACGAAATTTTACAAACAAAAAAGACAAAATAACTTTTGCGGATCATAATTATGTTAGGAAACCTGACTTTTCTGAGAACAATGTTTCGTCACGTCTAGAAACTTTGTTACTCTTGTATCATTTTGATTTTTTGATACAGATCATTCCGTGGTACGCAGAAAATACGTAATGTTTCGTTGTTTTGATTTCTCTCGTGATGGTGACCAGGCTAAAACATCCCACTTATTGGTTCTGCACTATGACGTAACGTTTTGACCATGAGAGGGATCCAAACAAACGAAACATAACGTAATCTTTTCCCCGCATGGCGGAACGGTCTTTAGTATAGCGTTTAGAATTGCATCAAAACGAGATTCAATTCAGGAATATTTTTGTTTTCCATTTAGGTGAACTGTTGAAATTTTAGATATTATTTTTCGTTTGTAGGCATGATTTTATCTTTCCTATTATCGATTTTTTATTTTTAAGGGAATTAATGCTTCCTTCTTCTTCTCTCGTCTGCATTATAGTCAGAAACTAAATTACGCGGTTTTCCAAGAATTTTCTTTCGAAATTGAAATTTGGCAATTATTCAAATCCTGAGAGTAACGGTGTCATTTACTATACTTAACCCTATTCATGCCGGCCGTATCCATTGGCTTCAATCAAGCAATTTTAACACAGTACCAAATTTGGTTTTTGAAGCATTGCGGTTTCCAAGATATCGCAAACGTTGTGTATCCTGAAAACTCCGTTAGCAATAAGATTAATAGACGATATTGATAAACAATAATCACTAGTGTGATGCCAAACCTTGCCGAAATTTTGAATTTTCGATTTTCAAGAAAATAATATGGATTAACTGGAATAATTTCTTTCGAATGACAGACTTTCCTTAATCAGGGACCGCGGAACAAATTTTTCTTTAGGGGGGGGGGGGGCTGGAAGTCATAAGCGAGATAAGATTATTATTTTTAATTATTGTTAATTTGAAAGGACCTTAATTGAAAAGATTATTAGGCCCCTGTTAATAATTCACTTAAAACCAGTCCAGGCCTTTTCCCCAAATGCTACATTTTGTTGAACAGTAAGAATTGAATCTTTGTAATGTATATCTTTATTTACTATCCTATCAAGTGCCGGCAGTCCAAAACTGTATCGTAATATCCAACCTCGTGGTTGGCGCAAGAAACTTTAAGAGTGGAGGGCTGGCTTGGCCAAATTCAGAATTTCTTGGGAAAAATCCCAGTGTACGACAAACAGAAATTCTTTCATTCATTTAGAAAAAATTGATACAAGATCTACTGCTAAACATTTTTTAAATTTCAAGATTCAATATTATTAGAAAAGTTAAGGAAAGTTTTCCATGCTCTCATCTCAGCAAACAATTACATAATCGAACCAGCCAACCATATTATCTCACCTGCTAATTATTACTTCCAGGGAATTTCCAAAGGGAATTTCCCACAAAACCATGCATAGATATAAAAAGATGATATTAAACAGAAATTACTACTACAGTTTTTGAACCGACATCTTCAAGTAAACGTTCTTGTCGTCGACATTTCAACATAATCTATGTAAGTATTTTTTTTTTGGCATTGTGCCAAAAGTTTGTCTTTGTTTAGAGAACTCAGCAGAATGATTTACTTGAAAAAATGTTTCATCCTCAAAGGTCGAGTAGAGCTGTTAGTTTTTTTGCAAAAACATGGATTCGAAATATTTTGTTGTTTTCACTACTGAGTGCAATCATAACCAAACCTGCATTTCGAATCTTCAGCTCTTAAAAAAAATTCAATTTTGCAATAGTAGCCATATGAAGCCTTATTCGATTAAGCTCGAGAACTCCGGAAAATAGTGATACCTCGGGTCAACCTTGTTCCCAGGGCCTTTTCACTTCACTTTTTTGATATCGCTTGCGATTTAAAAATGCCCTGAAAACGAGTTTAACCTCGGGTACTTTGCAGCAGGTCGATAAGAGGAAACTGAAGGGACCAAGAAAAAATGTACAGAAAAGGAATAGAAAATGATCCACTTATCATCTGAAGAGACAAAAACTAGTTGTCAGAAGTGCCCTTTTAGCAAATATTTTTTAAAGTGGTTCGTAAGTTCAACTTATTGAGGGTCTCTCGTTAGTCCTTGAAGGAACAATAAGTGTTATTTTATGCTTTTTCTCGGTAGAACCTATGTGGTGTTGTATAGTAAACTAGAGACTAGAGGGAATTCCCTAGCAGGGGAATTTTTCATTTTACTACCGGGGATTTTCCCTTTTGTGTTTAAGCTCTGAATAATTTATGTACAAATTATGAATAGTTTATGTTCAAATATGGGAATTTCCCTGAGTAATTTTTGTTTTCCTCACCTTGTTGTTTGTGGTCTTTGCTTTTTTGGAAGAAAAAAGAAAGTTGTTCCTTAGCTCGTTTGATCCAATTCAGCATTTTTTTGAACAATGTTTTATTGAATTGCTTTTTTCTTTTTAATTCCGTAGTCTCCAAAGCTCCAACGCTATCTTCTGAGGAAGCAATTGAGAATGATAGAAGCTCAACATCTGATTGGAGGTGAACTACACGCGAAGTACAGATGTCAATTTGGTGACCATCTATTAGTTGAACCTATTCAAACATACGAAGGATCAACCGCTTGTGAACAATGTTACCTGGACGCAAAAGGGTAAGTAGTTCAGCTACCGAACTCTCCTTCCTCCTCCTTTTAGGTTATAAGCTGATATAGCAGAGGAAGATAGCTATTTAAAAGCGACTATGAAATGTTGAAGAGCGAAAATTCATAAACGCAAAACCGGCTTTAACGAAGCGACAGTAAATAAGGACGAGCAGAAAATATTCACTTTCGACACTCAAGACTTTAAGAAGGTAAAAAGATTAAGTGAAAATTGCGAAAGCATAAAAGGTAGAAGCGTAATAGACATATGTTTCCACCCTTTCCAATTCCGAAAATATTCTTGTTTTCGTGTAAAAAAAACCCAAGGTTTTTGTTGTTGAAAAATCTTGTATCACGATAAAATATGCAATAGTCCATGAAGAACTGAAGAGGCTATCCTGGCTAAATAATCAAAACCATTCTTAGTCAAAACCATTCACCTTATATTTTGTCCAAATCAAACTTCGTCGTTTTCAACAAGAGTTTTTAACATTATCTCTCCTCTTCTCTTTTAGAAAATCTACCATTTGTCCAATGGAAAAGACGTACAAACAAAAATTCTTCAAGGATAAAGCTAGGAAGAGAGAAATAATGGACTTGGAATTGTGCTGTTTGAACAAAAATTATGGATGTACTTGGCAAGGAAAAGTAAAGGACCTCTTAACTGTAAGTATCAGGAAAAAATTATCAAAATCATTTCTTTGTGATAGCATAAGTGGTTTTAACCATTCGGTCACGGCTCCGTGATAAACTGGCCATAAGTGCGATTATGCAAACTTATATGAAATCCTACTATAAATTTATTATAGTTTACTTTTGGCGAAAATAGTTTCCAAATCTTTGTAATTTATCTTCAAGACATCTTATAATAGCTTGTTTTTTTTTTTTCAACCTCATTACAGACTCACATCAAGAAATGCTTGTTTGTTACAAAGAAGTGCGAATATTGCTGCGAACAAATCGTTCCACAACACGAGACCAACCATTTCGAAAAGTGTACCATGAACTCACACGGCGAGAATTGTTTATTTGAAGATGTCGGTTGCAAACAAAAGGTAAATATGATTCAGTGTATTACCATATATGGACTAGTTACTGCCAAAAATGGTAATATCCAAAAATATAGAAAGTAGGCTTGATCAAAACTTGAAAGAGCTACTTTCAATACGTCGTAACACTGCATGTGGTTGAATTCCAGTGGACGGTTATTTGCCGCCCAAGGCTTGAAAAGGAAGAAAAATCTCCACCCCCAATGGAGTTGAATTAACTAAGTAATTTTTTCATTTCGCTCTCTTCTTAGGACCAAAATGATATTACGGAACACGTCAATAGCAGTATCAACTACCACATGTACTTAATGATGACGCAGATAATGTCTTTGGTTAAATCCAACGAAGAACTCGTTTCAACTGTCAAATCGAGAGATCAAGTGATTGATGAGCTGCAGAAGAAGACGCAGAATCTCGAGACGACGCTGAAGAACCAGGTGAATAATGACAAGACAATGGTGGACGATGTTGATCTTAGATTGCAGTTGCATGAGAATTCAACTTACAATGGCGAACTAATTTGGAAGATTGACAACTATCGTCAAAGAAAATCAGATGCAGAGGTGGGCAGAATCACAGCTTTACACAGTGCACCATGCTTTACCAGTCAGTATGGCTATAAGTTTTGTTTAAGAGCCTATTTAAATGGTGATGGCCTTGGAAAAAATACTCACTTATCGCTTTTCCTGGTTATTATGAAATCAGAGTATGACAACATCTTGGAATGGCCATTTCAGAAGAAAGTCAGGTTTACTTTGCTCAACCAATCCAACAGAGCAAATGATCTGACAGAGGTGATGATTCCTGACAAGAATTCATCTAGCTTTCA
>JAUBWS010032555.1:8685-19723 GCA_032270445.1 Darlingtonia californica | reverse complement strand
ATATTATTTACGTGTAGTAAGTAAGTAATAAAGTAGGTAATAGATTGATTTGCCAATGTTATTGAACGAGCAAATAAAATATCTAGTTTCCACCTTTTGTATACAAAACAGAGATATACTAACTTACTAAATTAGAATTTTTTTTATTCAATTTTATACAAAAAACATTGTCATAATATTGAGCAAGTGTAGCAAACAAAGGCTTTAAACGGTTGAAATTAAATGTTTCATAAAAATCGATGATTTAGATTTCTGCCAACTTGGAGAAATCTATAATGGATCAAGTTGTGAAAAATGTACTTTTGGGACATACGGGTTACCCGGTGCGACTAATTGTACAAAATGTCCTGCTAATACAATGACAATCAAAGAAAGAGCTTCATCAGATACTGATTGTGGTAAGTCTCTCTTTCAATGAAGCCTTTCTTTAGTAGAAAAGTCTCAAATTATTGTAAATTATTGAGACACGTTCTTCTTAACAATGAGATGTCCTTCCAAATTTTTATAGATGTTTTATGAAATTTGTGAAGATAATAATACGGAGAAAAGAATGATGGTTTTAAGCTTCATTTTTATTGATTTTGGTGAGAAATTCCTACCTGCATCTTAATGTCTTAAAGATAAATAAATGTTTTTCTTCTAAATGTAAGGAGAAATACTCTGAATTATTTGTTGTTGCATAAATTATACATAAGCCTTAAGTAATACCATGGATATATAAACGGTTATATATCCATGGTAATACACTGAGTTGAGAACGTTTTAACCATGACATTCTCATGCAGGCTTTTTGATGACAATGCCAATTCTAAACACTAATGCCATAAGAATCCTGTGGGTTAGACTATACATCAAAAAATGTCGAATCGAAAGTTTGAATTTCTGAATTGAACCAACCAACACGCAATTTGGCGATCTTGCTGACTTATTTGGTCCATTTGAACAGTGATCACTGACGGTCTTCTTATAAACATCTCATCAGCCCATAGAAGGTGCTGAACTCTAACCTTTGAGTTGTAAGCACTATCTTGACCACTCGCAAAGCCAATGTGTAAGGCATGACCTTTGAAGTATTGCAGAACAGAAGAGATTCCTACACCGTGGCTAATGATAATGAATGTTTATATCTCTTTTTGTTTTTTTCCAGTACCTGGTAAAAGAGTCACATTATCAAATGGTACAGAGAGTGTCCGGACTACTAAACGTATACCTTCTTACATTGTATTCGGTTTAAATATTCCAGTCAACCAAATGCACCAAAATGTTGGCTTGTTGTTTAGTTCCAGATATTTGAGTCTGATAGGTGATGATTGTACTGATGGCTATGTACAGGTTATTGGACAGTTTGATGAATTTCGGACAAATTTGACAGGTATGTATTGCTGATTTGAACACAAACAATGTCACATGTACTGTAATTAAACGGTATCTAAGCTGTTAAAAATTGGCTCAATCAAAAAAGTTATTCTGAACAAATATTTCATATCAAGCGTTAGTATGAGGTGTGTTTGCTTTTTTACAATTGCAAAATCAGACAGCAGTTGAGTTTTCATTGTATTATTTTTGTAGTTTTGTTGTGTGGTGGTGCATTAAAAGATAAGATGTATGTTGTTAAATTACGTCCCTGGAGAACAACTTACATCAAAATCTACTCAAAGAAAGTGAATTCTGATTTCAAAGTCACTTTTGGACATGGTAAGATAATTATATGTAAGACCAAGACCAAAAAGCCTAAAAAGCGAGGTATACGCAAACCAAATGCAAGCTAAGTTAGACATTGGCTCATTGTCATGTTAAAAACTTCGAAAGCTACCAATTATAAAACCAGCTGCGCAACGTTAACGTGGTAGATCTCAGTTTACTTAACCTCGCTAATATCTCTCACAAGACTCACAATACTCAATTCAACCAGTTTTAATTCCAGCTTGAAAAGTTTATTTCCTATGAATTGATTGCAGCAAAAACACATTCTCAAACAGAAAAGTCTTTCCTTACTTGAAAGATTCAACTTTTGTTTTTTTTTCACACAGGTGTTTGTTCAATGGGTCAATATTTTAGTTTAACTGACGGACAATGTAGGAATTGTTCCAAAGGAACCTATCAGGATCACCAGAATTCATATACATGTAAGCAATGTGAGAACGGGATGACAAATTTTGCTGATGGACAGTCAGCGTGTGTCAGTAAGTTTTAGATTTTTTCATTTTTACTCTCTTCCGTTATATTAACGTTCTGGTCATATGGGGGTATTTCATGTTAGGGTCCACCAAACTCAAGATGGAAAATTGCACTGCAGGTATATGTGCAGATCTCCTAGATGTCAACCTAGGTGTTCCAGTCCCATAAAACTTTATGACGTGACAGACCCCTTGTATAGGATGCTCTCTCTAATTTTATGATAATTCAATTATTTATCCTTTCACTAGAACCATGTCCTGCTGGCTCAGGTGGAAATGGCATTTTATGTGTACCGTGTCCAATGAATACATATGGAATCAATTCTACGTGTCTACCTTGTGCAAATGGTAACGCAACAGAATTTATGGGGTCCAAACAGTGCTCAACTACATGCAAGGCTGGTGAGTTCAAGAACAACCAAGGCACCTGTGATAAATGTCCACATGGCATGTACCAACCAAATCAAAGACATTCACAGAAAGTCTGTTTCTATTGCCCTCAAGATCTGACAACAATAATCAATGGAGCAACTAGCCAATCTGACTGCATGGCAAAAGGTAATCTATACCATAACCCTTAATCATGTAAAAATGAAGGCTGGATATTACATACACGTTTTTCTATGCCAGAAATACTTCTTCTAAGCCCTAGTGTTCATAGAAAACTTCTAAAATGAGAGCAAGATTCAAATTCTTAATATGTCAATATGTTCTATATCGCATCTCACGCGGTTATTTACTTTTGATATATTGATATACCTATTGATGAAAACACTAGGTTTCTAAGATGTTTCTGTTCGTCTCCAATTCATCGACTTTATAATCTGTTTACAAATTTTATGCATATCAAATGGTTCTTACAATGATAGATTTTGACCAATATCAGTCAATGTTACCCTATTTGAATATAACGAATGTGAATTAAATCATCGGCGTTTGTATTTTGTTCATTCAGAGAAATGTCACTACGAGGGAGAATTCTATAACACGACCACGGAGAAGTGTGAAAAATGTCCCCTCAACACTTACAAAATTGCAAGTGGTGGTAATGTAGGAGCATGTACGAAATGTCCAGATGGATTAGTCACAAGAAAGATTGGTAGTATCAGAAAATCAGATTGCCAAGGTTATTAGTTTCTTATACCACTACCTTAGGGGTACAAAATTTCAAAATTTCGCCAACTTATATCCTTGCCAGAAATACCCGTCGCCATTACCTTTCGTTAAATCACCACGTTGAATCTCCACCATGAAGGTGTGCATTAGGTATCAAAAAGATGTATTTAGATTTCGAGTTGTATTCTCCACCCTACGGTTGTTCCGCCAATCAATAGTACATATTATTTGGTACAAAAAGACCAGAAGTCTTAAGCCGATCGTGTTGGATAGTCACTAAGAGGGTAGTAGAGCGGTTTCCGTCTTAACAAATACCATTGAATTTTTATATGACTATGTAAGACTGATGAATAGAATTCAG
The DNA here is from genome assembly GCA_032270445.1 of Darlingtonia californica. Classification (NCBI taxonomy): domain Eukaryota; kingdom Viridiplantae; phylum Streptophyta; class Magnoliopsida; order Ericales; family Sarraceniaceae; genus Darlingtonia; species Darlingtonia californica. The sequence continues at coordinate 16,069 of JAUBWS010032555.1, read as the reverse complement.
ACTGCAATGTAAAATTCCAGCACGGAGGTGAGCATGACGGCTGTAGTCCAAAATGATTTTTCCGATTTCGAAACATAGAATTTGTGTACATACGAGTTGTATATTCTATTGAATTTTTAACTGTTCCTGAAGCGTTATGATATGTAAACTTACCTTTATAAAACTTTAGATCCAATTTATTTTCTGTACTGCACAACTATACTGAAAATGTGGAAAACATACAACCTTTGATCACTGAGTTGCCAATAAATAATTGTTTTTAAGCCCCAACAACTGATATAAATAATTTTTGTTCCTTATAAGGCCTACCGATCCAGTATTTTATGACATATTTGACAGAATCTTTAATAAATGCTGAATGAAAGTTAAATGAAACTTGAAGATGGTTTTCAGTTGAAAGATGGTTATCAGTTGTTTAAAAAGTCATTCAAAATTTAACCAAAATTCTGCTCAACATGTCAGAAAATGTTGGTTGTAAATATTTGATCAGACTTTGTGCTTAATGGAAAAGAAATTAAATTATTACTTATAATAAGATTTTTGTTTATAGTGAATCAAACAGCATGTGAAATAAATAATCCCTGTCATTTTCCTGGTCAATGTATCGAAATTAATGGAAATAGTACTTGTTTGTGTCCAAAATATTACACTGGGAAGTTCTGTAAACAAGGTAACGATGTATTTGGCTTGGTGTAAAAAAAATTTGCTCCAAAGTTTTTGGATCCACTTATGGTTTATTTTTTTGCTGCCAGTAAACAGAGTGAAAGCTGCATATGTTGATAATAATTCTTTAAGCTTTAGAAGTTTTAGTTACTAAGCTTTTCTTTGTCACTTTTCAAAAGCTATTGGCAGGGTAATATCGGAAATTCCATTAGTCCTTTAGTCCTAAAAAACCTAATAAACTGAATATGAAGATAGCAGTCCTGCAAAAGTCCTGGATATTGTGTTGATTTTTGAGTGGCCACCTAATTGGTCCTGTTAGTGTGGGGAAGGTCATATTTAATATTGGTAAGGTCATTCTCATCATTTTGACTCAAAACTTTAGAAACGGTTGTTCCGTACGCAACACAAAACCATGACTTTCTTTGATGGAAACATTTTTAGAAGCATTTAGGAAACATTTCTAGTAAAAAATAATGGTTAGAAACAGATCAAGGCATTAAGATAAGCACTGCTACCACCTGCTTAAAAATATTTTCAGTTTTTAGTTTAACGTAACAATTTGTCCCGTACGCAACGCCTCTTCAAAAATGAAATTGATATTTAGATGGTGTGTTAGTTTTTCTTTGCAAGTTATTCTAATTAGTGTGACATGTACACCCAATACATATGCCAAAGACAGTAAGCTGCATAAAAGTATTTGGCATTAAAGTCGTTGCTAAATATTTTACCAAAAACTTCAAATTAAAGAATGGAACGTTTTCATCTTACCTTCATAGGGGTCTACTATATTGCCAAGCAGCATGTTAATTAGTCCTTTAATAACCTCTGTTGCGTACGGGACAAATCAAAACTTTGAGTCAAAATTACGAGAATCACCCGGTAATTTATTTAAACAAGAGAACATAAGCTGAAAATATACAGATCGCCTTGTATGAGATTTCTACGTAAACAATAGCAAAGACTAGATCGATTGTTTATCGTTTAATTCTCTGAAATTTTCAAGACTTTGTTACGATACATGCAAGGTTTTTAGCCAAGGGGCTCAGGACTATAAAAAGTTTTCTTTGCCATGCCAAGTTTAGGAGGTTTAGAAAAGCGTATACGGAAGTCTCACTACCATTTTTGCTTGTACCCAATTATAATATTTATTTTAGTGGATGGTCCTTGTCGAGATGCGAATTGCAACAATGGCACGTGTGTACCATATACTGAAAATTCTTCACCTTTCTCTTGCATTTGTAAACCTGGCTACACTGGGAAATTGTGTGATTCAGGTTAGTTGTCAAGAAGTATTATATTCGCTCACTAGCCCAAGGCTTATGAGAACACTAGTGAAGATTACTATTCTTATGATTTAGAACACGATCCTTGTGATCCTAATCCTTGCTCTGGTATTGCTATTGGTAATTGTACTGTAACCACACCAGGAAAATACAATTGCTCATGTCCAATGTATTGGGGAGGAAAAACGTGCAAACAACGTAAGATTTTAACTAAATTCGGTAGAAACACCAACCCATACGGCTAAACAGCAAACAAATGCACGGTGGTGTAATAAACTTCACCACGCAGACGTTTTCTTGGACTGTGACCGACTGGTTAACGCACTTAAAACTCAGAGGTCCTAGTTGTAATGCCATCACGAAACATTTGTTAATGAAAATTCCCACTATCAGTTCTAGTGTAGGATTTAAAAGGCTTTCCTAGAAAATCTTTATGCCTCTTCAGTTCTTCATGAACTATCGCCAATGAGGGTCCTCCCTTCCCAGAAACACCGCATCAGGGCCAGAATTTGGCGCAAATATCACTTGCAAGGGTGTCAAACTCGAGGCTCCCGTTTAAGCGTCCAACGCCTTAACCACTCAGCCATGGCTTCCAATTACTATGGCAAAAAGACATAAAATTTTCTTACTCTTCTTATAACAGGTTTGTATACTCCATGTGAAAACGTCAGTAATTGTAACCCACAAAGAGGTCGTTGTGAATTGGATACAAGTGTTTATGGACAATTCACATGCACATGTTATAGTGGCTACGAAGGGCCAGCATGCGACAAAGGTTTGTATCATCCAGTATTTTGTAGTGTTATATCTTGAAGGAGCATATTCAATAGAAAGATAAAGGCATCTTATTGGGCAGAACAAAGTTGGGCAAAGTTTATGTCGGACAAAATTGACAAAATTTCACTTTTGTCCAGTAAGTAAGTCAAGTTTGTCCCGTAAGTAAGTCACAGAAATAATTTTCACTTTTTTACAGTAAGTAAGTCAAGTTTGTCCCGTAAGTAAGTCACTTTTGTCTGGTGAGTAAATCAAGTTTGTCTGGTAAGTAAGTCAAGTTTTTCCGGTAAGTAAGTCAAGTTTGTCCGGTAAGTTAGTCAAGTTTGTCCGGTAAGTAAGTCACTTTTGTCCGGTAAGTTAGTCAAGTTTGTCCGGGAAGTTAGTAAAGTTTGTCCGGTAAGTAAGTCACTTTTGTCCGGTAAGTTAGTCAAGTTTGTCCGGTATTATTTTGCCCTACAAGGCACTTCAAATTTTGGAAAAAAATTAGTTTTTGTTTTTTGGCGGACTGTTGTATACAAAACTTGCTATAGTGGGTCGAAAAAGTATAATATAAAAACGAATTTAATAAGTGACTCCGAAAGGGTTGAGTAATAAGCCGATCGGCCGATGTTTCTATTAAGGTACCTACAGAAACAGCTCTCTAAACTCCAAATAACCAGTACTCAGTCATAAATAATGGGACTCTGATGGATCTTGAATTGTTTTCATCACTGTCAGTTGACATTCGGCACAAAGAGTTGAGCAAAATAACAAAAACTACTTTTCTTGTAAGAACTAAAAAGGAATTGCCAATCCATTCCTGAAAATACGAATTTGGAGTCAAATTTTCACATAAAAATGTACCTATGAGTAAAGTATGCAAAGTATCAATACATCCATCAAAACATCTCATTTTTGATTGAATAATCCTTTTATAATCGAACTTTCAGATATTCATAAAGTCTGCGTGTTGAAATCAGCAAAATTTAGGATGACGTAATATTTTTATAATAGTGGCGCATGATAATAGAAATATTTGTTAATTTTTGGCGCCCTCTAACTCCCCAGAAAATACTTCTATTGAAATGAAAATGATTTGCCTTAGAAAGCTTTTTCTCTTAGCTATCTGAAAGCCAAAACCGAATATAAAAATCTTTAATGGTAAACAACTAAAAAAGTTGCAAGCGTCTATATACCATTTAGTTTTGAAAAGCTGGAGGATTTTTTTATCCCCCGCTATATGAAATAAGGATGCCTCCATGATGAGAATAACGGTTGACGCTTCACAGCTTCTGCTTATATATTTTTCTGCTTCTTTTTTAGAAATTATTCCGTGTGAAAAGAACCCATGTAATGCGACTGGTACCGAGAAATGTGAGAATAAAACCATCCTTGATAGACATTGCATATGTAAGACAGGTTTTGGTGGAGACAAATGTGACCAGATCAAAGGTAGTTTTTATAAACAATTTTGAATGCCCGTCCTTACTTATTCTTGTAATTCGTGAGAAAATACCGTTACACCGTCTGATTATTTGCCCAACACCTAAAATACATCAACAAAAAATATAATACCTGGATTTCCAATTAGGAAAAGAAAGTGTTTTCGTGTAATAAAATCCCGAAAATTTCCAATTGCCGGGAGACTGTCAAAAGTTTTAGTTTAAATGTTTTGTTAATTGAAGCTAGCATAATTAATCAATTTTTTTTTACACTTTTGAATACTCCCATGATATTAATATGGAATATATGGCACTTTTTTATACAAAAACACTTTTTTACAGTACAGTCATGATAACTTGAACCTCCAAGGGCCCAAGGAAAACTGTTAGACTTATCGAATTTAGTTATCAAGGAGCTTTTAGTTAAGGTACTGGTTCAAGGGACCGATCAAGTAAGTTAAAGTTAATGAAAATTCGAGTTATCGAGCGTTTGAGTTATCCAGATTCTACTCTAATCTTCGTATCGAAAAGATTTTATTTAATCAAAGATGATCATCCCAAGATGATCATCATTTTCGCTGTTTTAAGCGTAAGTTTTTCAATCAAGCTTCAAGTTATAATTAGGCAGCCATTTATGGCGTATGGCTTCTAAAGAGGTTTTTAAACGACCACAATCTTAATGCAGTACACTCACGATCAAAGGAAAACTATTCGACTTATCGAATATTCAAATTATTGAGGGACTTTTTTAATAGGTACTGCGTCAAGGGACCAATCAAATGAATTCGAGTTATCAAGGGTTCGAGTTATCGGAATTCTACTGTACACTTTTTTAAGCAGCATTTAAGGTTAATAAGTTTCATCTTGGTTCTGATTGTATTAATGAGACATTTGCACAGAATGCTAGATTAATATACCAACAGTTGCTAATAATAAATACGAGTGGAACTTTTAACATTCAACATTCCTCCTTCAACAATCATTGAATCGTTTTTAGCTTGTACTATTGGCGAATTTTACTACAAGAAAAGATGTTGTAAATGTATACAAGGATCATATCATCAAGAGAATACACTTGCCACTAATTGCACTAAATGCCCACCAGGCTTGTCAACGTATTTAAGAGGATCACAAGACCCCAAAGATTGTACAGGTATTTCTTTATGATCTGTGTTTCAATGTTTTATGTTTGTTTTGGGTGGAATTTTTATTTCTATTTATAAAAATAAAATTTCATTTAAAATTCAAAAATATTTTCAGAAGCTTTTCGGATGCTACTAAGTGTCACAAAAGTAAAATGGTTGACAATCTACAAATTAAAAAAAACTATTTGCAAAGGTTTTCCGCGTTACCGTAGTACCTTCTACTTTCCATGGTTTTAGCTGTGATAGAATTAATGTGAGGGACATTCCATATTCTCGGTTACAAATATAATTCTACCAACACACAGGCGTTATTCATATAGAAAATACAGGTGGATAGTGTGTGTCCTTCATACATTTGTTTCTCAACATATTAAGCGATCCGTTATTATCGTTTAAAACTTGGTGTGCAAATTAATGAAACTTGAAGGTCGGCAATGCACCTTAAATGCAACTTTTAGGGAGGCAAAAAATAGATCTGTCCCTCTTTAGACGGGCTTGAAACCGTGCGCTGGCAATTGCCTACTATTCATGAATAAGCCTGCAATAAAGTTATTTCAATATTTCTGTTGTTTATAATATGGCATTAGTGATAAATAGATTTGTTAATTTACTATTATTTAATGTATTTTTTGTAATTTTTTTATGTTAGATTTGACAAAGAAAGAGTATTTCCAAGCATCCGTTTTTATAACGTCTACCATATTCCAAGGAGAAGAAGGCAAAATAAATAAATCAGGCTGTGGATATTTAGATGAAGGCTTTGAATTAAAGGTATACCATTTTTTTCTTATGAGCGATCTCTCCTTTCTCATACATTCTGGTAATCTTGTAGCCCAAAGGCTCTCGCTGACGTACCAAATAATTTCCCGTTACTTTTGAACATAAGTAGTTTAGGGCCTAGAGAAAAGCGGATGAGGACCTCGGGAAAAGTGGATGAGGACCTAGAGAAAAGTGGACGAGGTTCTCAGGGAGAAAAGTGGACGATTCCCTAAATAAAAGTAGACGTGGGCCTAGAGGAAGGAGGACAAGGAGCTAGAGAAAAGAGGACGATAGCCTAAAGAAAAGAGGACAAGGGCCTCAGTACACTTGTCAGGGAAAGCCATGGAGAAAGGGTCTTTTTCACACAGTCAGGGAAAGCCAAGGAGAAAAGGGTCTTTTCACACATGTCAGGGAAAGTCATGGAGAAAGGGTGTTTTTCACACAGTCAGGGAAAGTCAGGGAATTTGAAAAAAGTCAGGGAAACATTTTCAAAATTAGTCAGGGAAGAATATTTTATTGTTACCTCATAATAGTTTACCGAAATCATTTGTTTTATTAAGACCTTTATGAAAATGTCTTGGAAAAACCTGTTCAAAAACCTTGTTTTTTTTACATATAATTTACTTTCCACATAAAATTCAACCAGTCGTCCTAAATGAATTTGGGTCATTTTTTAAAGGTAAATGTGAGTCTGATTTTTTAAAGGTTTCTCTCCACATTGGAATTAACCATTGTGGTCATTTAATGAATTTGGAGCATGGCCCAAATGTAGATGCATAAGACAATTTCAATAAAATAAAAACAAAAGAAATTTCGCATGGCATAAGGTCTAAGCGTTTGATACCCTGCACATGTTTTGAAGGTTTTCGAAATTCTTGTTTTAAAAATTTACTCCACATCAGACTCAATCATGTTGCGTCTTGCGTCTCCAGCAAGGGACTGATTTTGAATATTTTCTATCCACATCACATTCAACCATCGTTTGTCCTACTATTTCTAATGGATTTAAAGAATGGTTGCAAAACATTCTACTATTTCTAATGGATTTAAAGAATGGTTTCAAAACATTTTACATTGAACTCGAGAATGGTGGATCTGTCTGTTTCTAATGGAACATGATTAAGTGATTCAAGAGGGTCTTGGCCATTACCTACTGGATCTTTAGAATGTCATGAACTAGGAATCATCACCATCCACTGTTCTCTATGCCTTCATTAACTTTTCTCTATGTCCTCATCCACTTTTCTCTATGTCCTCGTCCACTTTTCTCTATGTCCTCATCCACCTTTCTCTATATCCTCATCCACTTTTCTCTATTTCCTCGTCCATTTTTCTCTAT
>JAUBWS010032444.1:8321-19728 GCA_032270445.1 Darlingtonia californica | reverse complement strand
TGAGATTAATTTTCGCGAAAATGGCCAAAAATTGCGAAAATTTCTCTTGCATTGATTTCTCCCATTAAATTTTTTAGAAAATAACATTGGTTCTAAAGGGTTAAGATAAACTATTAATCAAAATCATACCTTAACAGGTGTCTTCATAAGCCAAGCACCATAATATCTTTGTGCAAAATAAGTCAACGACAATTTAAACATGAAATCTTTACAAGCCGTTTGTTTACTCTGCTCATTTTGTCGTTTCTCGTCTCTCCTTCTTCGCTCTTCTCGGTCTCTTTCCGTGACATTGAAAGAGCGATGGGATGATTTTCTTGCGGCTTTTGCTCTATTCAAATCAAATTTTGGTTGCGTCGGTAAATGCGGCAGTCGATCTTCACCTGTGGTGCTTTTCTCATTTTGTTGTTCGAAGATTGTAGCAGTAGAAGGGGTGATAGTTACTTGTCCATGGGCGTGAACGGGCGGCGCATCGGAAGTTGCGCCCGGAAAACTCATTGAAAGATTGCTTTGAATAACTTGTGCATCTTGAGTTCTGTCGAGTTCTTCGTCTTCAGTATTCTCAGTGCATCTAAAGATCAATTTTATCAATTTCAGACGTTCTGAAAATTATCTTTGAAAAGACGTTGATGAAAATTATCTTTGAAAAGACGTTGATGAAAAATGATGCCTAAAATTTTTTTGCCGACATCTTTTAACAGACAAATTTTATGATAACGATGCAGTAGAATATTCCCTAGAATTGCTTCGAAAATCTTAAGATTTTCAAAGTTAGATTTAAATCGAATCTTCAACATCATTACGATCACTATTATAAAAAGATGCGAGGAAAAGGGTGGAAGAGTTTGCCCTTTACATGAAAAAGTGGAATGGATTTTATTATTATTACTATTATTATTATTATTATGTAATTATTTACCCAGTATAGCCTCTTCAGTTCTTTATGAACTGCTATCAATGAGGGTCCTGCCTTCCTGGAAACACATCAGGGTACCATGCAGAATTAACAGTGATTGGTGATTTTCACTACCGAAAGCCTCGCAAGGGATTCGAAATCGGTACCCCAGTTCAGACGACCAGCGCCTTAACCACTCAGCCACGGCTCCGAATGCAATTGTATTATATCTGACGGGGGAAACGTTAGTTAATACATAGACTACTACTGAATTTTGAATATTTCTGATTGTGTGAACTCAGTGAATTTATCTCAAATTTCCTAGTCATCATTTTTCTATTAGTCAATAACCCTTTCATGCCGGGAAGGGCATTTTGGCCGTGAAAGTTCAAAGCCAAAAAGTTGAATATCTTGCCAAAAACTCATCGAAGCCGGTTGAAACTTTCACCAAAATCTGTCATTGCTATAAGTGACCAATTAAGCTTATCTAAATACCCTATCTAGATAGATCATTCGATTTCCTAGGATAGTAAGAAAATTTATTTAAATTACAGGATAGCCTCCTCAGTTATTTTTGAAACTTTCAAACCCCCTCTTAGTTCCGCAAAAATACACGAATTTTTTATCGGGCAGGGCATGAATAGGATAACCAGGCGAAGCTTTACAATTTCACATTAATAGTAAATATCACCACTAAGAGTTCACAGATTCATTCATATAAATAAAAAGTTGAACCCAACGAAAAAGGACATTCGAAAGACGTCTTTAAAACACCCGTAACCATCAGAATTCAATATTAAGACTTTCATAACATTCAGAAAACGTCTCTAAGACATCCAAAAAATGTTTCTTCTGTAAATAAGGATCAAACCCAGCGGGCAAAATAAGTAAAAACCCAATGTGGAGGAGTGATTTGATTTTAAACGGCACGTAGATTGCGTTTGTTTTCACGATTCTGCCAACCGGGAATGTTTTGAAACTTTAAAAAAGTTTCGTCCAATACCAAAAAAACGAAACAAATGTCAAAACGTACTGTTGGAAGCAAATGAACAGGTCAAAATGTTTCGCTTTCTGACGAACAACATCTGCAGCCAAAATACTTGAGAACATGAAAATAACTGTCACCCAATTCACACCATAGATTATAGCAGCCTGAAAAATAAACCGATCGTTCATCTAATTATTCATATTATTGCTTCCTTAGAAACATTCTCTAATAAATGTGACGGTCTACGGGAAAACGGGACATAAAGCTAGCCATAATTCACTTGTTGGCCTCTCAAAATCATGAAAAAACGTCTATGGAAGAGTGCATTTCTATCTAAGTGACACGCAAAATGACCATGGAAAGTCACAAATAAACATCTCTTCTTCATTGTAACCTTGCAAAGATATCAAATTGAAGTTCAGCCTCTAAATTCAGCCCTTGACCCTGAGAATGCCAGTACCCAGTTAACTAGGCGCATGGCTAAATGGAAGACCCAAGGGGCTTGAAAAAAAAGACGAGATAAAAAGGCGTTAGGCTGAAGATTTGCAAGTATTTCTTCATTTGCCATCGCAGTGGGCAAAATAAGTAAAAACCCTATGTGGAGGAGTGTTTCTTTGCGCAGGCTGCGTGCCGTTTAAAAATAAAACATTCCTCCACATGGGTTTTTTCACGATTTTGCTCTCTGAAAAAATGTGAAATTGTAGCATTAACTGAACAAAATATAGATGATTCTTTTGTGATTTAATATATAAGAAATTCGTCAGTTTGTTTATTCACCTTGATTTCCAAGGTCTTTTCCTGTAATTTTCTCTGTAGGTGCGCATAAAATACCGAAAAATATAAAATACTTTAACCAATGTATAAAGTACTGTAAAGTTTCATTCTTACTTGTCGCGCAAACGTTTGAACTGCACCAATCGGAACCAGAGAAGCCATCATGAATGCACATATATTTATAAACGAGGCTAGCGTGATATCGAGACCAACTTCACCGAGACACATACCAATAATCTCATCCGATTTAAATTCCCGACGATCACATACGAAAACGTACGTCCTGGCGAGTAAGTAAACATGATCTAAGCCTAGGCCTAGTGCTAGGAAAGGTAGTACCTAAAGAAGAAAAGCAATGTAACAGGAGCGGATACAGATTCTTCAAACAACTATGTGAAAATCCCGAACTTTTCCTATTTTCTGATTAAATTTCCCCGATTCTTCCAGAAATGTCTATAAAATTTTCCCGATTTTGGTAATTTAAAACTACTTATCTGTGTGAAATCACAACTTTCACATAGTCTCTATCCGCCCTGATGTAAAGTATATTAGCATATCTTTGTTATTCATATCCTTGTCGTGAATTTGGTGGAGCCACAAAGATTCAATTTTAATTCCTAAGTCTAAAGGAGTTCACTTAAATTGCCACCCAATATCTGGTTTAAGACTTATGTTTTGAAGACTTCCTTTCTTGCAATACGCCATCATCATCCAAGCCGTTCTGCTAGGGATAAAATATCTAAAGTAGGCTAAGTTTGCCTGTGCCCAAAAGATTTCACAGCTTTTAGTTTACCATGAAGTTTCCAAATAAATGGTTTTAAATTACTCTCACATATGGGTTGTTTGGGCAATAAACTTTCTTAGGTCTCGGTTTAACCTCTGGTTTTTCGGACACACTATCTTGACACTCCCAGTTATGTTGAGTGGACATTCTCACCTGAACAGTGATGGCTGTAAGCTTCATATTGACCAAGTTACCAAGACCAAGACCAGCGAACACTGACATAACAGAACACCCTACACCAAATAAACCAATTGTACCATATGAGTAGATAGATGAAGACCAACGTTTCAACGTGAATACGGTGTACACAGTCTAGGACAGTAAAGAAAATTTATTTAAATTACAGGATAGCCTCCTCAGTTATTTTTTAACTATGTTTGATGAGGGTCAGTTATTTTTGAACTATATTCAATAAGGGTTATATCTTCCTGGAAACACCTAAGGGAACTAATGGTAGAAAGACTGATATCTATTTTGGATGGCCTCACTAACCCAGACCCGTTTGACGGCTGATCGGTTGTTTCCAGGAGGGGCCACAGACAGACATTTATCACAACGAATTCGCGTTAAGTTAAATCAGTCCAGCTTGACTTTAGGATGACTGACTTACAGGAACGGGGATCGAACCAGCGACTTCTTGAACAGTAGTACGTGTGACTATACCACCGCGCCATTTCCCGCTAAAAGACCCTTGATGGCTTTCAAATCTGGATCTTTCAGTATTGAGCCCATGGCCCTAACTATTCGAAAACGGAAATTTAAACTAAGTAGATGATTGATATTTTCAAACTAAATAAAAAGACATCAGTGTATGGTAGGTCTGCATGATAAGTTTCACTCAAAAGAAATATCCAAATCTTATGGTGGATTTAAACAAGTGACAAAGCCGTAACATACCAACAATGCAAGTCCAATGTATGTTGAATCCCTTTTTTCAACCGCTGAAAAACCTTGTACCATGTTCTTGAAAGAAGTGGTTGAAAATGCCAACATTTTCGATTTCCATATTTTCTTTCGGTTTTCTTCATCTACCATCTTGGTAAATGCTTCCTTCCAATCATCGATAACTTTTCCCGCTTCGTTAACGCAACATTCTTGGGCGGCAAATCTCCGAGAAAATCTACTATCAGATGCTAAAAGGCTTGGACTTTGAATCTTGAAGACGGTTTGCAATGCTTTTGCACTAAATCAAAAGTGGAAGATTAGTTTCATTACAAAACATTTGTACGAAATCAGGAATGACAAAATAGCTTCGCGGAACAGAGCAAATTAAAAAAGACCAAGTCTAAGGAAAGTCACATTAGTATGTAATAAGCACTGGGTTCCATGAATATAAAAAAAGACTAGTTTTATAGCAACTTGAATTCACTAAGTCACAAATGAAAGACACTTTCACAGTGAAGTATTTGCACTAAAATCCAATTAGCGGTAAGAACATTCATTTTTAAATCTTAATTATTTGATTTTCCTGATGATCACCAAGGTAGAAAAGTTTACAATAAATTTTAAAACAATCTAGAAATGAAATTTCTTAATTTCATTTTCATAAATTCTTTTGAAAAGTCGATTGCCCAAAACAACATTTCGCATTTTATCAAAGATCATAGATCGTTACAGAGCTGCACAAATTCTTATTCCAAAAACTGTATGGAAATCAAAGTGTAAGGGGAGTAAAGTAAACGTTTCATCAAACGGAGTTGAATGACATAAGATTGTAATTGTGATGGTCTATGGGAAAAGGTGACATAAAGCCAACCATGATTTTCTTGTTCACCTCTCAAAATCTTGAAAAAACGTCTGTGGAGGAGTGCAAAAAATGACTTCCTTCGTAGACGTTTTTAGTGATTTTGCCAGCGGGTGGAATATGATCGCGGTAAAAATGTCCAAGCCCCCTTTTCCCATAGCCCGTCACAAATGTTTCATCACACGAAGTTGAATGAAACCTCTGGACAAAATGAAATTTTGCCAAATTCATCCAGACTGAAAATAATACTACAGAAATCAAGGATATGTACTAAGATTGTCAATAGCTTACTTAACGTGACGAGAGCTATTGAGAAATGTTTTACTGACTAACAAATCCTTCGGCCAGTACATGTAGTTCTTCGCAACTCCATAGCACCCATCCACGAAGTTTGATGGAATGTTTTTTGTCTGTAATGAAATATGGAGAAATCTCTATAAAATGGTAATCCCCATATAATGACAGTGTTTCCAGAAGTACGTCGCGCTTACAGCAACAGAAATCAAGGTCATTTGTTTTATACTGATACAACAGAGCAATCTCTGATAATCAATCTTATTTCAACTCTCCTCTTGTTACTTGCGCTACCTACCCAAAGTACGCTATTAGAATAGAAATTATTTTTCTTCTGGCTTAAACCGTCATAAATGAAATCTCTATTGAGCGGCGGACACCTCCTTTAAAAAGGACGGCAAATTAAAGAAAGATTTCTTTTATGGAACTGTGAAAAATGAAGCTTCCTTAAAGTGGAAACCCTTGCAAGACGGACACCTCTCGTAAATGAATTCTCTATAAAACGTACTCTTTTTACGATAGACAACCAATTAACTTACAACATTCAAAGAACCAGGACATCGGTCATTTGAAAAACATTCACGATCCATGTAGCCAGGACCAATGCCAACCTTGAATAGATAAATTTAATTTAATTACCCTAAGGGAATAATTTTCGCGAGTTTTGCAAGTTCTATTGTTCTAAAACAAAAGACTATTGTTCAAGAAAAATAGAAAGCCTGAAATTCGCGAAATTTAGTTCTTGCGAAAATTAATGCCCTTAAGGTAGATAAATTAACCCTTCGAGCATTTACCTATTTTGTTATAAACCAAGCATCTATCGGGAGGAGGGTATACTAACACCTCCCCCCTAGGATCTCAAGAGCCACAAGGCCTAAAGACTTGAAATTTTGACCAATAATACATCATCACAAATTTCGCTTGATCGAAGTGGAAATCGCTGAAAAACTTTTTACAAAGAAAGCGGTCTGCGACAAACCAAAGTTCTTCAAAACGTGCAAACAGTCTGGCAATTAAAATAATCAAGAAAATGTTTCTCTTTTGACTCTTGCAACGTGGAAGTCTTGATATGGAAAAATCACGTTTAAAGAAGTTCATAGTGGAAAAAAACAAACAATTCCTGTTTACTAGGATGAAAAACACTTGACTTTTAAAATAAGCGATTCCTCGAAAACAAGTAAGGTTAAGGACGCAAATCAAGAAATTCCTTCAAAATAAGTCAAAGAAAATTAACTACATCAGAATAAAGGAAGAAGGTATATATCTCAGAAAACCAAAGATTCTAATGGGCTTTTCCAGAAAAAAACTGTGTACCCTATGTTGAGGATATCGGACGTCCAGGGGTCACAAATTGTGGACGTGCAAGGGGTGCTGCTTTGCTGAAAAGCGGATTTCGAGGGAATCTCACCTGTAAAAGTTGACAAAAAACTGGATGTCAAAGAGGTCTCAATGCGAAAATAGGACAAATCCAGGCGGTTGAAGTACTATTTTTGGACATCCAGGGGGGGTCATGATATTTGTCGTGTAAGTCCATATCATCAACATAGGGCGAACAGATTTTTGCTGGAAAAGCCCAATTACAGCAACGAACGACTAACCTTTTGAACAAATCGTTTGACGTTCTTATACATTTCTTTATCTCTTTTTGTGGTTCCTGCACGTAAATAATCAACCAGTTCTTGCGGTGCGTGATACATGTAACCCTCTCTACGTGTTTTATTGAAATCTTCAAGATCGCGGTACAAATTCTCACTGTAGTGTGAACCATAGCTTGCTATGATGGAGCCTTCCCAAAAACAATCTAACGGCGTCATCACGTGACAAGGCACCATATTGCTGATCGCCTTGAATAAAAAAACCTACTTTAATATGGGAAAGCGAGAAGAAACATGTGACGGTCTACGGGAAAAGGGAGCTTAAAGCTAGCCATAATTTACTTGTTCTGGGTTGCCAGCCAAAATAGAAACTGAAATTCCAGGACTTTCCAGGAGACTTCAGCTAATTTCCAGGATTTGTACCATGAAAATTCAAGGGTTTTCCAGGAGACTTCAGCTAATTTCCAGGATTTTTTAGCCATTCAAAATTTTTCAGACTGAAGAATATCATGAACTCTAAGTTGCACAAATATCATACATAACAACAAAAGACAAAAGAAAAGGAGTTAACTCAACTAAGCTTTTATATTAGGTATACAAAGGCCCTTTTTAGTTCTAAATAACAACGAAACACCAATAGAAAAAATTAGAATGGATGTTAGATAAATTCCAGGATTTTCCAGGATAATTTCACTTTTTTCCATGAAATTCCGGGACTTTCCAGGATTTTCAAGGACAAATTTCATTTTCCAGGACTTTCCAGGATGCTGGCAGCCCTGTTGTTTACCTCTAAAAAGCTTAAGAAAACTTCTGTGGAGGACACGAAAATTGCAAGTTTGCATGATTTTGCAATTGGGTGCAGTATGCTCGCGGTAAAAACGACCATGCCCCTTTCCCCATGGATCGTCACAAATACTCATCTTACCCCTGTTTCTTCCGTACTCAGGATCAATTAAACAGCCTAATGAGTCTTCAATTCAAGAAGACATATTTGTGTTCACTCAAATACCAGGGGTGGGGGTGCTCAATCTTTCGGTCCGTTCGGTTAATGAAGGTAAGATTTTCACCCTTCTAGTGCTGCAAGACCACGAAATTTTGACTTTTCATTAAGGATACCCTGTACTAGAGTTTTCTCACGCAGCGAAGTAAAAAAGTTTCTATTTTACCCCTGGAGGGACTGGTACAGTCTACATTAAAGGTTGTAATGATAAAAAGATTAGAAAAGCTTTTCCAATTTTGCTCAAAAAATCTTCTCTCAAAGCCTAAAAAATCGTCTAAAGTGTCAAAAAAAGTCTCTCCAAGGTCACGATTTTCGAGCTTCAGGCCGCACAAACGTCGATAAGGAAAGTCTCCGCACCCCAATGCAAAGGCATACTGAAAACTTACCTGACTCCATTCGTGGTTGACCCCAAAATCTGGTGGTACATATCGATCACATATATCACGGAGGGTCCATTCGCTGAAAAGAAAGGTTATGGATACAAGTTATGTGGACGTAGCAGCGATTAGCAACTTCACTGCATAAGTCATATCAAGAGGGGTCGCAAAATTACAGGAGGTGAGTGAAACTCACCAGACAAACGTTTAACTCTTTACAGTAAATTTGGACCCTTCTAGATCCGTGCCTGTAAAGGTATTATAAGTGACCATTTTATAACTGTAAACTAGGTGCTTAACCATGTATTATCCCCTTGGTCCTTGAAAGTTTACCATCAAATTATGTCGTGACAAGTTCAATTGCAAAAGACAAAACGAAGAAAATTTTGGGACACAAATAATCATGACCCCCAGGATGTCCAAAAATAGTAACTCAACTCCCTGGATATGCCCTATTTTGGCATTGAGATCCCTTGGAATCCCATTTTATTGTCAATTCTTCCAGTTGAGACCCCCTGGAAATCCGTTTTTAAGCATAGCATCAGCCCATTGACGTTCAAAATTTGTGACAGACCCCCTGGACGTCCGATATCCTCAACATAGGGTATACAGTTTTTTTCTCCTGGAAAAGCCCATTAGCAAGTGAAAGTGAAAGCGCTAATCAACTCAACAGACATAAAACATGTACTTACAATCCGAATGTGTGCGATTTCAGATCTTTGATATTTTTTACCATATCCAGATGCTCCTTCAAACTTTCGGCAGTTAATATATTTTGATCATCGCTTTTCGTAACTTGCATCAGTACTTCATAACCGAATTCTTCTTCACCTTGGAAGCCCTTGCGCCCCGTCTTTTCTTCCGAATATTTCAGTTCGTCGCGCAGTCTCCCATTAGCTAAAAGAAAGAGATGTACCACTTTCAGTACAAGAAAGTTGATAGAAGATTGATCAGAACCAAATCGGAACATCCGAGAGGTAAAGTACTCAAAAAAATTGCGTACGAGATTTTTTGATTTGTTCGTGATTTTTTTTTATTTATGATTTTTCTTGTGCGATTCTTGACTTTTCTCGTGATTTTGTTGCGATTCTATTTTACGAAATGTATGAGATTTTAACTGAGTACTCTACCCCTCAGGAACACCTATACATTATCATAGATGTAACCACTGGGTTGATGGTTGAAATTTGATATTTACTCTAAAGGAACTAAATGTGATTCATTATTTGCGTAGTTTCATAAGATTTAACTTTTAAGAACAAATATTGCAAATTAGTTAAAAATGAGCATTTAGAACTAAGCCACCTATTTAATTCCCGCGAATCCGCCCTTTTCGGTCATCCGCGAAATTTGATTTACGCAAAATTCAAAGTGAAGTAAGGCGCCCGCGGTATATATATATATATATATACTTCCCGCCAAGTTTAGTTCCTTTAAAGTAACCCTTTTACCGTGAAGGTCGGATTGGAGAGAACAACTGTACTTTACAGATCAGAAAATTAGCATAGCGTGCAACCGTATATATATTTCATATATGGAAGAAATAGTCCATATACGGTAATATTACAGTAATATATCTCAATAACTTTCATTACCTCGAACTCAATTGATCTGTCCCTTGACACAGCTCCTCGATAACTCGAACATTTGCTATAAAATCGACCAGTTTTCCTTGGTCCCTTGGAGGTTCGTGTTGTCGGGAGTGTATTCCCCAAGATGCTTTCGCATACAATTAAAAAAGTTTGCGTGTGCGCTTAGAAACTCAGACTGGGGAATGGTGAAATAGCTGTAACGATAGTATAAATTCAGAAATTTCCGATAATATCCTACTTCTTGCAATCCAGATGTCTTCTACATCAGTTTCGATTACAATGTTCTTCTTGATGTGAAAAGGTACTACAATGCATAACAGTAGCAACAAGAAGGTAAAAATGCCAACACCAGCGCTGTGACTTTGTATTTTATATCCAAGATCATAGAAGAAGATGTGAATCTTCTTTCGGATTCTTCTGGCGAGCGTCTCCAGATATTCGGATTTCTAAAATGTAATGAAGGCGCAAATGCATATAGTTACCCACTCACAGTGATTGCGTAGCTTTCCGAGCTAGAAGTTTTAGGGGAGGGGTATTTATACTAATTCAAGGAAACAAATTCAGCCGTAAATTTCAACACATCATGATATCTGTTAGATTCTACTTTGGCGACCCTGAGTTTAAATTATATCTTTCTATTTTCTTACGATTTACTTGTCTCTTTGATATTACCTAGCTCAAACTGGGATATGCTTTAAGCAAAATTTCACTGAACGTAAAAGAAGGAAAGCAATATTGGCGCAACTCATACCATTTCAATAAAATAAATCATGTACCTTCAGTTTCATTTTTTTGTTACATTGACCAACCACGTATCTACTTTTCTTATCAATCCGGAAAAATTCATACACGCAAAATTACTTAAGAATGTTTGTCCAAAATACGTGGGATTAACTTTATTTGCGTATGGACAAGTGCTTCTTGTGAGTCGAAAAAATCAAATAATGAGATTACGGAATATCTTGCAAATCCGCAAAACTTTCAAAAATGAAAGAGGAACTTCTATGTGTCTTTCCTTTAAATTCACACTTGGTTACACGTTTTCAGACAAGTCCTGAGGTAACTTCATATTATTAAAAACACTGAAAATGCAAGGTAATTTACTCTTGTAGGTTGAAGTAAAAGCATGATTCATTAAAGTTTGTTGTTGCTTCCTATTCGGGTAGTACGAGCTATTTTTACTTAAAATTGAACACACTTTCAGAAAATCAGGCTTCAAAGGTCTAAAAATGCTTAGCTGTTAAGGTATGAGCTTTTAAAAATTGGTATACTTATCACCTTCCCTGCGTGCCTGAATGGGTTAACTACAATGTAGTCAGATAATAAAATTGCTCACAAAAGAAGGTTCGAGAACATAGTGCATATGA
>JAUBWS010032222.1:0-19738 GCA_032270445.1 Darlingtonia californica | reverse complement strand
GCCCTCTCTCCGCACCGGGGATACAGACCTATAAAGGGGTGGGTAGTCTGTGATTTCGCGAGTGATGTGAAGCAGCCTCGTAATATAAGTAAGCAATGATTCATTTTTGGTCCGGCGAACGGCGAAATTCGCACGAAGGGAATTTTAATGCATTATTCGTTGCCGACCCGTATGAAATTTCGCTGGCCCTTGTTAAAGCTCAAAGAGATCTCTACTATATATCAAAGCAGGTTATTTCACCGGGGGAAACTTAAAGATTCGCCAACTGGAAATTAAACAACGTCATCCTGTTGGAAAATAGTTGAATGAAACCTTGAGTAAGAAGAGGACTTAAAGAGTCAAAGAGTCGCAGACTATCTTTTCGATTTTAAACTTTATGTCAAAAAAATCATCGTACCTTGAGGGTTAAATTCAATTTACAATCGTAAAAAATATGTCAAAACAGCTTGCCCAAAATCATTTCCTTTCTATTTTTATCTGTCTTGATTTCTTGTACCTAGACTAGTGGGCGGAAGAGTGAAAAACTTCCACGTTGGACGCAAACAGTGTAGTCTGATTTCCGACCTCTTTACACACAGTCTGGTGCAATTTAGGGTGTATCGTTAATTGTGATAAATTTGAAATGCCCATATCTTAAGAATTAAGCATTTCCAGACCTTTTGACACCAATTTTTCTAAATTAAGTTTAATTTATTTTGTGTATGGTTTGTTTTAAAGCTAGATTTCTCAAAAGCAATGACTCGTAAAGTGAGGCAACACCAGAACTTCTAGAAATCTTTTTTTGCAAAAATGATCCATTTTTCGCCATGAAAGGATTAACCAAGCGCTTAGACTCGAAACGACTCGGTTTTTAATTGTATCCTGGCTCGCGCGAAAATATTCACGGCACCGGAAAGCTACAGAAGCGTTTCGCTCGTCAAAGTGTTTTGGAAGCGAATCAGAAAGAAGCGAGGTGAAGAGGCTTAATGACTACCTAACCCCTTTGAGTACTTTGAAAGAGCCCTTCTTTACTATCAAAGCTCCTCTTGGTGGATTCTAAGAGAACTTGAAATTATTGGAAGTGAAAATTCGGAATTCTTTTTGCGGGATAAACAAGGTTGGGAAAATGTCAACCACGCCTTTACAGGGGCCGTGTCGCCAGTTTAAAAGTGGAGGGACCCAAAGCTATAGATGTACCATGTAAAATATCATGATGAAGGTGGTGGTAAAACGGGAACCCGCAACAGAGGGGGAGGGGGTCGTTTATTCGGGACCTTAGAGCAGTGTTGATTTTTTCATTTCGCAATGATACCCCGGCTCCTACAACAAGAAATACAAATTACTTATTAGTGGAATGTATCATTGAGTGGGAAGCAAGAAAAAAATACGTTTGCAATAAATTTGAAAACTTCAACGTGGCATTTGAACGATTCCACTGTTGCCCATCATTGGCCAATTTTAAAACAGTTTGGATGATTGAACAACAAAACAAATAAATCACTTAAAAATTATAAGCAAGGAGCTGCCATGCCGGATCAAAAAGCAATGCATTTTCTGACGATTTACGGTCTTCAAAAATCAAAACTTTCTTATCACTTAGGGCCAACCATGGTGGCCCTTCAAGTGACTAATCATGAGTGCACCACCCACCTGATCGAAGCCGCTGGTTTCGGGTCTGGTGCTAGTATTGAGTAGATTTTATTCTTTTTCACAAACAATAGCATTTCAAAATTAAACTTCTTCGAAGAGAAGAACGTTGCCGTTGTCAAAATAACTTCAAAACAAGCGTTTTTAAAAGTCGTCTTCAAATTGTACGACAGCTGTAATGATACAATTATTATCAATGACTTTCACTATAAATCTTGACAATATCGTTACTTTGAATTAAATATTCTCCTGATAAATCTCCTGATAAATACAGACTAAGAATCCTATTATCTAGAAACGACGTTCTCGATGACGTCGTTGTACTCACTTCATAAGGACCCCCTATTGATACGTATCTTTCATGTGTGTTACAGACAAAACCCCGAAACATATATAAAGGTCCTTAACACTTTTTCCACCAACTTGAAACATGAAAGTTTGCAGATGAAATAGTTTTAAGATATTTATTCAATTTATTCAATCGAGCAATTGATAAAAAATCAACGTCTTATTTAGGACCTCAAATCAGAAATCAGGAGGTTTATTGCAAAGTAAAAGCACCATGAGAATGGCTCCTGCACCAAGGCTTATGAAAAATCTTTAAATTAGATAAGCTTGATTCGGTAGAAGTGTTTGAAAATCAGTATGTATTAAGAAGAAGCAGACTTTTTCTATTCGTAGTAAAGTAGTAACGTAGTAATAGTATTTATCATCTTTGTTGTCAATTTTGAAACACGATACCATTAAAAGAAAGTCAATAAATCTCAAATTTTGCATTTTGTTTCTTCTATTTAAGGGTTTTCATTTTTCAAATGTACTTATGGTAAATCATCATAAAAAAATGAAAGTGGGATTTTACTGGATTTATATTTCAATATATTTTCCCATTACAGGAACTATAACGGTAAACACATTTTCCCCACCATAAAAATAAAAACACTGTCCTTTTCAAACTCGCTTCTGAGGTCACACTTATGTTGATCTTTCAACGCCTAATTCGATGTAGCTGAGTTTCGCATTATCTCTGATATGTAGTGTTTTTGGATTGGTACTGCTCATTTCATTGTATTTATCATATATTCCGTTCACGTTAGAATTGATTGCCCCACATTCGCCACCTTCATCCCCATAATGCCACCCTCCGCCAAAATAATGATCTTTTGCGCAATTATATTTTGTAGAGTTGTCGTTATCCCTGTCGTACGTCGAGAATTGCTGGTTGTTGTGCGCGCCCATATTGATTCTGCCGCTTACATGCAGAGTATAGTTTGTCCTTTCACTTTCTACATCAAAATAAGAGGTACCTGTATGAGATTTCAATTCCTCATCGAATGATTGAAACCATATATTCAATTTTGAACCTTTTGGATAGAGTCCTTGCAAAGTTAACAGATGAATGAGGTCATTTCCAAGCCAGAATTCGCCTTGCAGTTTACCAAAACCTTCTTTGTATTGCTTCCAACTTCTGTAGAAGTTAACAGAACCATCGAATCTTCTTTGGATGACAGTCGATCCACGAATACAATATACTTGTGCTGTTCGAAGACCGTTCATGGTTACAGTGTAGATGCCAGGTGCATAGTATCGATTTTTATAAAATTCCAAGCAATCTCGTTTTGGTGGTAGATGCTGGCAATCACAGTAATACTTAGATGGGAGACTGAAATCATCTTTGCATAAACACTCACCACAATAAATGGAATTGATTTTGCAGTAAACTGATTGTGAATCTCGAAATCTTTTTGAATCTTTATTTTCTCTTTTAAGGGTCCTCACTTCGCTTGCCAGGTCACAATTTGACTCTTGACCAAAAATGATCAGGAAACTGAAAGAAATTAATGTTAGTCTCATTATTCAATGACAACTTCCATTTGAAAATTAACTTTATATTAATGGTAAGTTTCTGATCGAGGATCCATCTTATATGCCAGAAATTATATGAACACTTTACAAGGTTTGTACGCCTGTGTAAATAAGTAATATTAAAAAGTTCTCGATCAAAATTAAAAAAGCACCGTAAATACAGGCGGCCCGAATAGAGTTAAGTAGGAGTTACAGAGATTGCATATTGCATTACATTTGAATTTCCGCGTCCCTACGGGCGAACTAGTCGGCACTACAAAGTTAGACAAGCAGACAAGTATCCTAAAATGACCATAATAAATCCGATTAAATCGTGATTGCAAGAGCGGGGGATTGAACCTGCGATCTGTTCCACAGTTTCCTTAAGTAGGAGTTACAGAGATGCTCACTTTGTTGAGTTTGCAATTTCGTTATGCCAATAAAAATTTCGCCAAATATATGTCCGATCATTGTTTATCGTTTTGCTCGATGTATGTAGTATATTGATTAAGAAAGTTATTTACATCCAGTAACTTTTACTACCAAAGCTGTATTTGCTCTGCAGTGTCTATTTAGTATCTTATAAAAAAACCTTTCCGGGCTTAATGAAAGTGTCTAGGGTCAAAAAAGGCAACAAAAAACGCTAGCAACAGATATGTTCAATTTTGTAAAAGGAAGGCAAGACAAGAGACAATCATTATGTGAGAGAAACGTAAAGCAAGAAAATTGTTCAATTCTGATGAAAAATATACAAAACGACAAAAATTATGAATATGAACGTAAAATAAAAAGTGCTCAATTTTGTAAAGAAACGTAAAGAGAAAAAGTGTTTAAGTTTGAAAATAGAATGCAAAGCGACAAGACAGCTCCATGTTCTAAAAGAATTGTGAACCGAATAAATTTTTAAACTTTTGAAGGGACCGTAATGCTACCAAAAAGTTAAATTTTCTTGTAAACAAAACCTAAGCTTAAAGATTTGAAATTGTATGTATCCCTGATATTCAGATGTTTTACTTATTCAGCCGACAACCTAAAGCTCTAGCGCCATGCTCTTTTTATGATTTATCGCAAAAATCTTGGGACGTGCCGAAGCGCCAAAACAACCATTTTTGGTAATATGGCTTCTGCGAGCTTCATAACAAAAACAAACTGCCGCCATCACACTAGATCCAGTCTTCTGGAAAAAACGCTGAATTCCTTAGATTGTTTTTCTTCGCCTGTGCCTTTAGAGCTTTAGCGTGACAGGACAGAAGATAACCAATCTGAATATATGAGGTTACTTGTATGGGGAACGTAGGGCGATAAAATTGTTCAACGTTGTGAGAGGAACATAGAATAACAAAATGTTGAACATTAATTTGTGATAGGAACGTAAAGCAACAAAAATCTTCAATTTTGTAAAAGGGAGATAAAACAATAAAAGAGTTCAAAGAAAAGAACGTAAATACAAATGAAAGTTCAAATTTGTAAAGGGAACACACAGCAATAAAGTTGTTCAAAGTTGGGACACTAAACTACAAAAAATTTGTGAAAGGGGTAGTAAATCGTCAAAAATACTAAAAATTAACTATGAATCATGGGAACGTAAAGCGATAACATTTTTTTCAACCTTCAGTGCTGTAACCACCAGGGGAGGGGTCAGAGAGGCCCAGCCCCCCCCCCCCCCTCAAAAAAATATCTTTCAAAAATAGTTGTTTTCCATAAAATATCTCAATATCATCTCTTTCTGAGTTATTTGCTGGATGAATATAGCGGAGATATCAATAAAAACAAGAATAAACATTTTCGGACATTTTAATGGTTAGAGTTTTTTATTACTTTAGAACTTTTATTATTATATTTTATCGTTGAAAACATACCTTTTACGTGTTTTTTCTTGTTAATCAACGTGTGAGATTTCTTACATAAACAATTTCTAAGAGACCGTCTTATCTATTTTAGAAGGTCAAAAATTTTCATGGTGGGTCTCCTTAGATAGTACAACAAATAGGCCACGCAAATTGCGTGTCGCTTAAATAGAAATGACCTCCTCCACAAACGTTTTTTCATGATTTTGCAAGTGGGTGGAGTATGATCGCGGTAAAAATGACCATGCCCCCTTTTCCCATGGATCGTCACAAATATCAATTATATGAGAAATAATTCTCGCTTCCGAAGGGTTAAGCTCGTTTAAGTGGAATCTGAGAACCAGCGCATAAAACTACTGGGTTTGAAAGTCCCTTAAAGCTGCAACTTGTATCATCATGGCCTTCAATACTCGGTTACGGGATCACAAAGCACCTATCAAATTCTAAAAGTCGATGAATATCAGAATACAAAGCAAAAGACAAAGTCTACTTTTGGAAATTGAGCACTAAAGCTATATATTTGTCAAAGCTATTTACATTTTTCAATTTCTTTCCAAACTGGACCATCAGGGTACTTAAATTCCTCTAGTGTCGACTTTTTCATCTCGCAATGATAGCCTGGCTCCTAAAATAATGAAGCAGGAAATATTCAAAGCGACGGGAGACAACAAAAATTGATTACAGTGAATATAAAACCACCTTTATCGTATAAGAATGCAAACCATTTGAGCAATACAATTTCTCAAAATTCGGTTATTTGGAGGATCGGTTTTGAACCACATAATCCAAATTTTGATGACCAGGAAGCTTTCCCCGGATAAACCTATGACCCAAATGTACTGTCTTTTGACGTCAAAATGAAAAACACCAAAATGGTTTAGGTAATGAAACATCTCGGTTTCGTTGGTGAAGTTAATGTCACTCAAAGGGCCACCAGTGAAGGGAAGAGAATTTAGTTCGTTGTTTTTGAACAACCAATAGAAATTCACCTGAATGAAAAATTTCAGTTTCGTGGGTGTGACAGATAAAATTTCTCAATTTTCATACGAGTTGCCCAAGGATTATTGAAAGTCACAAATTTTGCCGAACGGCCCCGCTATTGTTGTTTTTTTCTGCTTAAAATTGTGACAAGGGGAGAAAATTTTGGTTTTGGGTGCTCTTGGGTGTGATAGTTGGAAAACACATACAACATAATAAAATAAACGAGAAAAATCATCATATAGGATTATTCCTATGAGAGGGGGCAATGCTTCCTCATCCTCATAGCTACCGGCCTGTATTGGCTATGCTGGATTCAATACTATGAATTTCAATTTTTAAGATTCTAGACCCGATAGAAAAACACTTAGGAGCCAAACGGCTCATACATCAGGGAGTATCCCCAGTCATGGCTTAAAATGTTAAATTTTTAGAATTAAAAGTGTTGGGCTTGTGATAAACTATAAGACATAGTGCCCTGTAAAAAAAAAAAAAGGTAATTCAGAAGATATCTTTAAACTTAAACGTTGGATAATTTTGACTTACTTCTGGTTTTCAGTTCAGTGATTGAAGGCTCATATCTCAAAAATTAAGTATATTATGCGTTTGGGAGTCACGTTTTGGGAAAGAAAAAAACCTTTTAAAACAAAAATGGCTAGTTTGGGCACGACTCTTAGCGGGGAAAAACATGTGCGCGAAACTTGTGAATAACTTTTTTCTTACCAAAATGTACTTAATCGTCGCTTTAAAATGGGCACGACTCTTAGCGGGGAAAAACATATGTGCGAAACTTGTGAATAACTTTTTTTTTACCAAAATGTACTTAATCGTCGCTTTAAAATGGTTAAACCAAGTGAATTTAGTAAAAGTCTTTGAGACGTGCTGTCTTCATTAAACTTGATGGATTGGATAATTTTGACTTACTTCTGGCAATTGATAACAACCGTTCTTGACGACAACTGGATTGGCAAAATGTTCGTGTAAATGGTTTACATACTCTGTCATTCTAAGGTAAAGACATGGTACAATAAAAATATCATTTTAAGATGAAGCTCAAAGATACCAGTGGATACAGAAATAGGTCGCACAATCCTAAACTGTACCAGTCCCTCCCGCGCAACAAAATTAAAAATTGCTGCCTAGTTGCTTCTCCGCGTGAGAAAGCTCTGGTACAGGGTACACAATTCTTTTCCCAGGTCTCTTTTTCTGGATGGTGCCATCAGCATATCAAATAGCGAGAAATAATTATTGGGGATGGAGTTAAGGCTGCACTAGCCAGGAGGAGAGGAAAAATTCATTGGAATGTAATCATGAATTACTTAGATGCAACGACAGTTACGTTGAAATGACTTAATTTCATCTTTTCTCCTAACTTTAGCGACATACTTGTATGAAGCAAAATATCATCTTTAAATTTAAATTCCTAACCCCACCTCCTATGATAACATGGCAAAATTTTTAAAGGCAAGTGCTAATTTCTTTCTTTCTCGCGCCAGTGCTTTTCAATTTGTGGTTGAAGCGCTTTCAGTAATGTTAACAATATTATATACAGTAGACTCTCTATAACTCGAACACCTACGGGGACAAAAACATAGTTCGAGTTGTGGAGAGTTCGAATTATAGAGAGTATTTTGGCCTAAATGTTAGCTGAAGGAACCAAGTGAAACCGTTCGAATTAAAGAAAGTTCGAGTTGCAGGAAGTCGAATTATAGACAGTCTACTGTAGCAGGTTCCTTTTCGAAACAAAGAATAAGTGTCTCTCTGTTCAGCTATGATGATAGGTGCGTAAGGTGGAATCGATTAAGCTCTTCCTCTTTGGTAGTAGATATAGAAAATGTTCACTGCATAGCTCCATCTTTACTCACCTGTTTTCTAAGGTGCATGACACTGTAAGATAATCAAATATTGAAAGATGCTGAGCTAGTTCACATAGCCCAACTCCTCCTGCATGCGGGCAAACCGGTACTATAAAGAAAATTAATACAAGTGTGTTATTGCATGCAAGTTTTACGTTAAGAAGTAAAGTCTTGACTGAGCCGTTAAAGCACGTGAACAGGAGTCCCGAGGAAGAGACTCCCTTTTGCCACTTTCGGTATTGAATGCAAAACTTACTTAGGCAATTCTTCCAAAGACTTTATACGAAATTCAAATAATGAGGGGGTGAAACTGTTCTTAGTGGTTTTAGGGTGAATTACTTTCCAAAACAGCGAAGGAGCAACCCCCCCTGGGAATACCCTAATCAGTGAAGGCCACGGAAAGGAATTTTTGCAGGTAATGTTTGTTTTATTAAAAAAAGCCAAATTCAAAACATCTTTGTTCACAGAACAACGTGAAAACGTCGTTTTACAACGTTGAAACACCACAGATTTTCTTCGTAAGCTAATTATCCATATATACGCCAAGAAGGCAAAATCGTAAATTACAAAAATTTCTTAAATAATTGACTCAATGCACTTACTGTTGAATTTTGCAGCCATCAAGATAATCGCAAGGTTTTCGTTTACACCTCCTACTCGACATGTATCGATCTGACAAACATCGATTGAACCAGCTTGCATGAGTTGCTTGAAAATGACTCGATTCATACACGCTTCACCCGTTGCAACACGAATGTTGTGCGGTTTCAAGGCTTTACGAATGGCAGCATGCCCTGAAAATCATATTTACAATTTCATTCGTTCATTTACTTATTTGTTGAATGGATGATGTGATTATTTACCCAGGATGGCCTTTCCAGCTCCTCATGAATTATTATCAATGAAGATCCTGCTTTGCTGGAAGCACCTCAAGGCACCATGCAGAACCAACAGTGATTGACAAGTTTTTGGTACCGAAAACCTATCACAATAAGGAGGCCGAACTCTGCACTCTGGTCTACGTGTCCAGTTTGACCAGGGATCCACTGCTTACACAGCGTGAAAAACGTCAGAATTCGAACCCTCGTATGTTACTGTATACGCACTAATTTCTTCCATATAAGGAAGAAACTACTCCATATACGGTAATATGCGGAACCGTATTCGGTAGAATTTCACGCTGTGTTATTCTCTTCTGTATACATTCAAAAGTTGTACGAATGATTAAACTTATTCAAAGCATGGTAAAGATTTTGAAGTTAAGATTATCAAGAATAGAAGTTTAAAAAACTTTTCAAACCTAAGACATCATCAGGTGAAGTTGGTTCCTCAATCCAATATGGTTTTAATGGAGCAAGTGCATTCATGTGTTCAATCGCTTGTGGTACGTCCCATACTTGATTTGCATCCGTCATCTAAATAACGTGATTTCAAAAGAAGATCCTGTTAAACTTCTCATGAACATTATAGTACTATACCTTAGTTTTCCTGATTTTTATAATTTCCAGCATACATATTATTCGTAAGTTGGCCATAAAATAAAAGTAAAAAGGCGTAGCTATTATCGGTTTCCAATCGTGCAACCAGTCCGTGTATGCCCTTTTTGTTAGCGCCAAAGCAGAAAGATAGATTAGTGAGGTAGAGCGCCACACATTATCAAAACTTCCAGTAACTCAAAGATTGGATAGCCTTTTAATTCTGAGTCTTCTACTGGCTCGAGTAACTGGTCTTATTTGCTTTATTTAGGTTCAGATAACATGTTCTCCTTTCCACGAACTGGTAAACACGATTCTTGAAACTGTAAAGACCAATCAAAAACATCGGCCAAAAATAAAAGATACCATATTACCAATAAATATTTGTCACCAATTTCTTCACGGATCACTTTTCCTCTTCGCATATCTTCTTTTATGTCCGTTCCAACTTTCATTTTGAATCTGAAAGATTTTTGAAAGAAAGGACTTGATAACACAGCGTGGAAAACACTAAATACGGGTTAGGTATATTACCGCTTCCTGAGCCAAATCCTGCTTACAGCGTACAAGGAGCGCAGTAGTGATGTCTTTTCGAAAGCTGAAGCCTTGCACAGACTTGCTAATAGTCTAAAACGCTCTAAAACGGCCTGAAAAGAACAATGAAGGTGGTTTCAAGACGATTGGACTTGTAGTTTTGGCTGTACGCTTCCTGAGCCTAGTATTTCTTATAGCGTACAGTGAGCGCATTATAGTGATGTTGTTTCGAAAGCTAAAGCCTTGCACAAAGTCGCTAATAGTCTAAACCACCGGTAATATACGGGACCGTATTCGGTAGAATTTCATGCTGTGTAACATACCAGAAAAACCACCTAAGTATTTGATATTTTGTTTACATCTTTTAGTTCTTTTCCGGAATTTATGAAAATTTACAAGAAAAAACAAAAGACGATTTTTCTCACTAGAACAATGAGGAAATTCATTCAATATAACAAAAATGCGACTCAGTTGCACTGTTAATGTCGCAAAACAGCATTACCTGTCTTGCATCACAGCGTGAAAATTTTTTAATTTCGTAAAAAAGCATTATATGTCTTGTTTGTTAGAAATCCAAAAGATTTACCTTGTCCAACCTTCTTTTATTGCTTCCTTACATAACCTACGTATCCGGTCATCCGAATAACCTTTCCATCCAACCGATGTCGTGTATGCCGGATACCCATTTTCACGTAAATATTGCTCTAAAGTAAATAAAATCTGACTGGAGCCGTTGTCTGCGTCATTACTTTAATCGGAGAAAACAATGCGAGAGAAGTTTGAATTAATCTCAAAAATTTCACTAATCTCAAAAGTTTCGCAAAATTAGTTTTTCCAATTTTTGTACAATAAAAACTAAAAAAAGCGTGTGGAATTTGCAAAATTTTGTTCCTAAACTATCTAATCTATTTTAAGTTTTTTTGTCTGTATTCTGCTTTTTATAGCATGCTCATTTTACGTTGTAAAAATTTGAAAAACTTTCTCAAATTAGCATTCTGGAAATTTTACGTGCATTATTTTTCGCGAAATTATCATTTGAAATATTTTTGAAGATTAATTTTTGCGAAAAAAGGCCAAAACTCGCAAAATATTCTATCGAATTGTTTTTTCCGATTAAAGTAGTTAAGTTCAGTCTTCAGTTCTTACCAGACTGTTTTTTGGGAACACGTTAAGGTACCATGCAGAATTAACAATGATTGGAAAGTTTCACTACTGAAAGCCTTTTACGGAAGTCGAAAAATGGACTCCGGTTAAAGCTTCTAAAGCCTCAATATTTTAGCCACGAAAAATTTTCGGATTTCGGTAAAAACGACAGTCCATAGGAAAAGGGGGAGGAGGTGTATGGTCATTTTTACTTCTCCACCCGATGGCAAAATAACAAAAAAACGTCTGCAGAGGAGGTTATTCAATATTTAAGCGACGCAAAAATTTTTACTTGATCTCTGAATAGTCCCACTTATCGAGAGTATACTGTATCGTTAAAAAGACGCGCTTTGCATTATACTAGAAAGTCTATGCAAAAGCTTGAATGCTTCGATGCTTCTTTGTACAAATGTCCGTAGTGGTATGATGTGATGTGAGTATTTACTCAGGATAGCTTCTTTAGTTCTTCATGAACTAATATCAATGAGTGTCCAGCCTTCAAGAAACACCTCAGGGTACCATGAAATAACAGTGATTGGTTAAATTCACTATCGAGAGCCTCGCAAGGGATTCAAACTCGAAATCCCCGTCAAGCGTCAGTTCTTTAACCACTCGGCCACGGCTCCACGCAGAATTAGATATAAAGTAAACAAAAAGTATTTTTACCTCTAGTTGCCCTTGATTCTCTATTTTTCTGCAAAATATCTGAAAAACACCAATTTAGGTTATAAGCTTTCAATGTAATTTCTTAATATTTTTCCTCTGAGGAAAGTACATTACACTCCCGATAACTCGAACCACCAAGGGACCAAGGAAAACTGTTCGACTTAGCGAATGTTCGAGTTATTGAGGGACTTTTTATAGGTACTGTGTCGAGGGATTAATCAAATGATTCGAGTTAATAAAAGTTCGAATTATTGAGGGTCGAGTTATCAGGGTTCTTCTGTACTAAGTTGAGTCTCGTGGACCTATTTGCAATCCAAGGGATAAGGGAATTTCGAATAGCATAAAATGTTCCTTAGATTGCCTTGTCAAATCTTTTCACATAGCAAATTTTTCATTAGCCCATACTGGTCAAGTGTCCCATATTTACTGACCTGAACACCAGTGTACACCAGGGAGCGGCCCTAGTCATGAAATAAAACTAAGTCCTAAAACTAAGTTTCTTGAAAAATGAGAAACCTTACCAATGGCTTCGTTTGGTGTTATAGCATCGGTTAGATAAGTGAAGTCAATTGTTGATACCAACTTCTCTGGTTCCTTGAAGGAAAATTAATTGTGGCATAAGTTGTCAATAATATTTAAACAGCTAAAACCCGACCTATGTTATGCATATCGAGTGAAATATAAACAAGTACTAAAGATATTTTGATAATATTTAGACAGCTATCTTCAAAGTATATGAAACCAATTTAGCTATGTTATGCATATCGACTAAAATACAAACAAGTACTAAAAATATTTTGATAATATCTAGACAGCTATCATCAAAGTATATGAAACCAATTTAGCTATGTTATGCATATCGACTAAAATTCAAACAAGTACTAAAGATATTTTGATAATATTAAGACAGCTATCAACAAAGTTTAATGCTCTATTCATTTCGAATTGACCAAAGTACAATCAGAAATGCCGCCATTTTTTTAACCCTTTACTTCAGTAACTACGAAATTACCTCCTGTGCACAAATGTTTTTTAAACCAAAATTACTGTTTTTAAAGCTATTGTACCACTCCAGTTTACGACGTGAAATACGTTAAACGTTTTGGGAAGATTTCGCCGCCGTAGGGAAATAGAATCAATTAAAAGGGAGCAATAGTTAAATAATCACTTACCATATCTGAAAGCAACTTCCACAATGGCTGAAAAATGAAAATTTCAATTGAATTGCTTAAAATTAATAAACAAAGCATTTATATTTAAGTCCTTATCTTACACTTTTATCTAAACTACATTATTTTATTCCATATTAGTCTAATGCTTTGTTTCTTTTTTTAGGTTTTGCCAAGTAGAGAAATTATCAAATTTAATTTAACACCGATAACTATTTAAAATTTTAGTACCATCAAGTAGGGAAATTACTAAATTTAATTAACACCAATAACTATTTGAAATTTTAGTACCAACTCAGTAAAAATAAAAAAAATGCTTGATTTCCTATCATACTTCATGGAGACATTGTAGAAGACATTGAGAACTGAATTCTTTATTTGCTACCTTTCCTTCCAACTTTGCCCACAAATCCCATAATGCATTGATGATTGCTGCTATTGCAAGATGGGTAACGCCCTTTTCTGGACCGAGCTAATTAAAGAACAGAAAACACAAAAATAACACAATCCCAGAAGGCATATTTAACAATAATAGCTCTAGAACCACGGAGTAACATAGGTACGTACCTCCATGTACTAAGGATGTCTGATAACCTGTGGACGCGTGGTCTAATAGTAACCGTCATTGATTGCTAGTTACGCGGCCGGGGTTTGATTTCCCGCCACTGTTATACTTTACAATATTTAAATATGTGTGTCAGACTTGCTGAATCTAAGCCTAAATGGTGGCCTCCTCCTAGATTAACACTGCTGTAGTAAGAAGGTCTTGATCTTCAGGTAGTATATGCAACAAGGTATTGTAAGAAAAGACAATGTTGTTCGATCATTCCAAACACTATGGAGCTTGGGACAAGTTTCGACCTAATTGGTCATCAGAAGTGATTGTTTTAGCCCATCGGCCCGCCACAAGAAAGACTTGTGGTTCTCAACAAAATATGTTATAATTGTGGAGCAACACCAAAACTAAGAAAAAGAGTGGATCAAGTGAAAATAGTGTTGGTCTTTCTTTGCTTTACTAAGACAATGAATAGGAGCAACTTCTGGCTCCGAAGCGATCCTAATGATCTCGGCTACAGTTTATAAAAAACAAATAATCAGAAACAAGTTTTTGTTACCCATCTAATTTGATCTTCAGAGGCAAGCTCTCTCCAGTAAGTGGAAAATGATCCAAATATGTCTTCAACATCACGGTTGACCACTAGTGGTTTGAATAGTTCAATTGTACGAACGACTAGAATATAATATGTGTGTAATTATGGCACATGCCAGGCTGATGAACTAAGCATCGTTTGACACGGACTAGTAGAAATCAGCCAGCAAGGCATTTTTGAAAATATCTGTTCAGAAGAAAAAAAGTTTTTCCTAGAATTTTACATGTGTTTGGAGAATAGTTTGAAATCTACCCTGCTGGAATATTTAATGTGTTCCAGGAAAATATGGATGTGTTCTGAAACGATTTAAAGCTTGCAAAATATCTGGCAGGCATCAAATGATCTAAGAACATATATATTTTCCAGAAAGCTGAAATTTGTGGCCGAACACATCGAATCTTCTAGCAAGGTAGTTTCGAATTATTCTCCAAACACATGTAAATTTTCTAGGAAAAACATGCCTTCTGAAGAAATAATTTGCAAAAATGCCTCGTTGGCTACTTTAGACAATGTATGACATAAATTAACAACATAGACTCAACAATCCTTCTAGAAACAGAACCAATGTCTAAAACACTGCCTGCCAGCCACTGGTTGGGATCCTTTTGAAATCGTGGCCTTAGGGATACGAGGCTATTTCAAAAGGCAATATCTCAAAATGTAGCGTTTTAACGACCCTGAAGCACTATTGATTTTCACTTAAAGTTTGCCTAATTTTAAGCAGGTATGATTTTCTCTTAAGCCAAATTACATGCGCTTGAAAAAACGAAGTTGCAGCTGCCTTCCAATTGCTTGTAACTGTAACAACAAAGAAATCTGTTTGAAATAATATTCATTAATCATGTCATATAATTAAATACTTACTGATATCTGTACCACGACCCAAAGTAAAAGCGAACCCACATCCAGTCAATGGTGATTCTGATATTGTTAACTCAACGTAAGCTGCAGAATAATCAGGAGCTTTATGCTGGTCAATATAAAAATAAAAGTTAGAAATGCTCATGAAAAAATGATGAATTTTTGGCTTTGTTTACTTTTCATTATTTTCGCGGGTAGACATTTTCTGTTACCGCTTGAAATAGGAGAGCAATGCCACCTCCACAATCTCATCTTCAAAGTATAGTTTCATTCCATAACCTTCTCTTACATTTGTGCTTTAACCTCTGTGCCGAAAATTTGAACAATTTCGGAAACCTTTGCACT
This sequence comes from Darlingtonia californica, assembly GCA_032270445.1. Taxonomy (NCBI): domain Eukaryota; kingdom Viridiplantae; phylum Streptophyta; class Magnoliopsida; order Ericales; family Sarraceniaceae; genus Darlingtonia; species Darlingtonia californica. The sequence goes on along the minus strand of JAUBWS010032222.1, from coordinate 4,245 downwards.
CTTAACTTCTTAACTTGGAACTCTTCCTTGGTGTATTGGGTTGCGGAGCTCCTAGGTCCCTTTGTGGAGGCAGGCAGACTGCGTGCCGTTTATAAAGAAAACATCGTCCACATCGGTTTTTCACAATTTTGTCCACTGGGACAGGCTATTGAGATGTGTTCTTAAGGACCCGTCGTATTATGTCTTCTTTTGAAGATTCTTTAGCCATTTTCAAGAGTAATTTACGCTAGACTTTCCCTGTTTCCCGCGGAGTTTTCTTGAATTACGTTCTGCCTTCGCTCTTGTACAAAAGGTAAGATCGAACAGGCTAAGAGGAGAAACAAAATTCACGGTACCTTAGCCCTGTCATATGTTACAAAACGTCAGGTCCTTTTAAAGCCAATAGCTCAATAACAATAAACAATTAACATTTTCAGCAAAGTCTGTTCAAGAGTATTGTTTTAATACCAAGATAAAGTGAAATAAATGGCAAAATTTCTTATGGTACAACAAAACCTTGCAAGAATGTTTAAAAATGCAGAGTTTTGGTGCATAAAATGTAGGCGTAGTGACATTATTTTTGGCGTCAACGTAGAAAAAGAAGTTTTGATAGGATTATTGCAGAGTTACTAAAATAAACCTGTTTAAAAATTCCACCAATACTATAAATAGAATCAATTTACCATAGCATCGGAACCATGCAGCTCCTTTGAAGTTGGAAAACGAACATCTGTTACTTTCATAGAAGTTATTTTGTGAACCATTTTTTTCACTTTTCTAAATATGAACAAGTATTATTTATAGAAGGTAGATAGAAACACGGCGAAAGACGGAAAACGGCCACCTCACCATGGTTGGTGGTGCAGTTTCTCCATTCTTGCCTTCGATATGTGGAAGAACTGTATTGTATTTACTGTATTTTTGCTAGAGTAAAACGGCGATTTTAATTTTAATCGAATAATTTTAGATATAATATGTACCATACTGTTGTCAAAAGGTATCAAGAAATGTATCAACTTTTCAATAACGGTAATAACAGATAAAAGTCTTAAGATTTAGAAAATAGTACTAACATATTGCATGCTAAATGCAAGACATAAAAAACTAACACATTAAAAAAAAGCTCAAGTTACTTTACTATTTGAAATAAAATCTAAATAAAAATTTTGTTGTGTTGCTATCGTTTAATTCTCGAGGGTTTTTCAACATAAATCTCCCTCTCAGAGACTATGCACGACCTCGACAAATTTTTGTGCTTATGAGAATTTGGTGGAACGTGGTTGAGCCATTTTCAAATTATTTTTTCTATATCCTTAGCATTTTTTGCGGTTTGTTTCTGTTGCCATCACTTGGACGCATGTGTTTTTAAAGTATTGTTCTTACAAAATTAATTATAAAAGATAACATGGGGGAGGAGACATTTTCCGCCACTTGGACGTAGGTGTTTTTTAAACATTGCTTTTACAAAATTCAATCATAAAAGTAAAATATGTGATGGAGAATACATTTTACTATAGTTTGAGGTTGTAGTTCAGGTGAGTAAAAAATAGTAGTTTCTATATGGACATGGATATGGAAATAAAGGTCTGATTACAAGGAGAATAAAAAGTCAAATTAATAAAGCTTATTACAGATTACGTAAGAAGTATCTATATACTCCGTTGCAATATAGTTTACGGTCGGTAGCAAGCGCGTACCCTGAGGTACGGCAAAATTACAGGAGGAGTGTAAAAATAATCAAAAATTCATTATCTTCTGTCATCAAGTAATAGATAATGACAATCAAATTACTTTTAGCTCACCTCTTGTAATTTTGCCGCACCTCTAGGTACACGTACCCATATTATACATTTAAAACGATTCCAAATCAAAAACCTTAATTTTTAACTCGGTGCTGGAGATTCAAAAAGACAACAACAATAGACAGTTTCGACCTTATTTGGTCTCATCAGTACTGCATAGTCCTATGAATGCTTAACGCTAAAATGCTAGTGGCGTCAATCCAGCGGTCGCCAATGCATACTGTGTTTAATGATTCTTCTTTCTCTACCTTGTCTTTCTGCGACGTACATACAATTGGATAAAATTCTGAACAGGCTATCTCTAAAGCACAAAATATCTGTGTATTTTTTTTCTAGGAAAGCCATTTTCATAAAATATTCAGCAAAATTTTGATGGTCCTAAAAACACTTCAAAACATCTAGAGACTATTTTTCTTCGACGACGTAAAAATGCAAGAGCCCAAGATATCTGTTCTTTTTTTTCCTGAAAAATCCAGAAAACTATTGCCAGGCATCAAATGGTTTAAAAACACATCTACATTTTGTAGACATGAAAGAGATTTTTGGTCGAACACACCAAATTTTCCAGCTAAGCAGCTTCTTTGGAAGAACATGCCTTATGAACAGATATTCTGCAAAACTGCTCCATTGGCTGTTTTCGGATATTCCCGCCATTTTTCTGGTTGTTCGCTCGGAGATTTAAACACCTTTTGTTAGTTCTGTTTTTTATGTTTCCTATTTTATGTCTAAAGCTTATGTTGATATTAATTATATCCATAAATTTGAATTTTTATATGCATAAAATCGAATTTCGCCAGAAAATCGATACCATTCCTTCTCAACATCTCAACACAGCTTTTGCTTTTGCAAATGAAAGTTGAAGCTTGGAACAGACAATCAAGAACTTCTATCAATTTATTTATTATTCTTTCACAATTTTGACCGAACAAAAACTTGACACTTGACACTTAAGGCAATTGCAACATAACAATCACGCCAATTTTTCTCCATACAGGCAACAAATTTTGAAATTTTCGATTGATCACGGCATCACATCGCAAATTTCCCAATAGAATTTATATGAATCCTTTTTTGTAATTGAGGGCGACTTGAACCCCCGCTTATTGTTGGATCTCTAACACTGGGCAATCGATTTGAGATGTATCATTAACTTGGTTTGGTGAACACCTCTCAATCTCAACGAGATTGTTCATCTAATACAATTTCAGATAAATGAAGTTTCCCGTAGAAAAATTTGCAGAACATGTTTGGATAAGACTGCTCGTTATTCATCTGCAAATTTTTGCCTCAATTATTCAAATAAATTTAAGAGATTTTGTTGAGGTTTCAAATCACAAAGCTAAACCAGGGCAAAAAAAATGCAACATAAGGTAAATAAATGCTCTACAACTGAGTGACCTACTCCGTGTGGGTACAGTTTCACTAAGAGTGCAAAATTAAGTCATGAGTTCAAATCTCACTTCAGTCCTCAATTTATTCCAAAACGGAGGGTTCATCACTTAGCGTTAGGCAATCTCACAAAGTTATTACTATAAGTTTGACATCCTCTCTGAGGATGAGCATACTCTATTGTACTCTTTTAGGGCTCTTATTTTTCCTTTTGCCAAGAGCTTCGTGACTCTTAGAATCACTGCTGTTGACTGGCAGACAAGTAGCTCGGTGGGTAGTATATTTGAATCCACACACACTAACCAGTTTCTGAGGATAGCTCTACCATTAATGCTATTCATTTGGAGCGTAATACTAAATTGCATTGAGAGCATGACACCCATTTGAATTGTCTGCAGTAGCGTATCTAGGGTTGGAAGTCAGTAGAAGAGACTGGAAGTGGTATCTTTTGCATTAAAATGACTTTTTTATTACTGCTGATGACGTTGCTCTACCCCCTGTAAGCGCGATATACATCTGGGTACGCCCACATAGCTAAAGCAGCAATTCAGACATTATTATTGTTCGGAAGGGATATTTTTCCTAGAAATTTGCATTTGTTCGGAGAATATTTCGAAAGCTACTTTGCTGGAAAATTTGATGCGTTCGGACGAAAATGTCGTCTTTCTATAAAATATGGCTAAGAGCATTTGATGCTTGCTAGATTTTTTGGCTTTCCTGGAAAAAAGAGTAGATATTTTGTATTTTGAGCTTCTACATTTTTATCCATTCGAATTAAAAATCCAGTCTCCTTGAGAATACGACGTGTTTTGAGACGATATGATGCCTGCTGCATTTTTTTAGATTTCCTGCATAAAATAAACAGATACTTTATGCTTCGGATCCTGGATTCTTACTTTTTTTTGGAAAAATTTTCTAAAGGTATTATGAGGCTTTGACTAGATTTCTTGTCAAAGTTAATCTTCCTTGAGAAAAAGAACAGATATGTTGTATTTTTGGGCTCATTGGATGTTTCTGACATATTAGACTATTCCATTGTCTAAGTTAAAAGAACCCTCAGTTTAAGAGAACACGC
>JAUBWS010032221.1:17448-34981 GCA_032270445.1 Darlingtonia californica | reverse complement strand
AAAAGTGACTTTAAAGCACTAAAGCATTTCTTTCTTAGTACAAAGAGGTTGTTAGTTTACTTGTTCAATTTTTTTCACATGTCTTTGAAGTATTTCACAAAAAAATCCAGAAAAGTTAAGCAACTTATAAAAGATTCATTGACATGCAACGAATTTCTTCTTTAATGATCAATATCATTTACCTCTTAGCTCAAGATTATCAACGTGCAAGAAAAGTTCCCACATGATAAGCTGGACCTGGATTTATCATGGACAGAATATGAGGTGAGATTTTACAGTTTGCCGCTTCAGCTTAATTGATTTTGACATTTACATATGCTTTTAGAAATGAGGTCCCAATTAGACTTTTAATTCCTTATTGCTTCTATTTATTTAGCCACTCACGCTATTTAATCGGAAGTATTAACTGCTATCCTTTTATTGTTTGAAACTCATTAGGTAGATTTGTATACAAGCACTTCAGTAGAATCTAAAGATCTAATATCATCTCAAATATGCCCAAGGAGCTATCAACTTCTCCACCCACTTGAACTTTCTTGACGGGTCAAGTGCCTAAGTAATGCCCCATGATATTCACTTTAGGAATGGCTTAAGTCTAATACGTCGACTTTTTCTTTGAAAGGATCTCAATTTTTTGTTCCTTATCAAAATGCTTTCCCTGATACCTGGGCAGAAGAATATTTTCTGCAAAAGTAGATTTGGATAATCAAGTTTTTTAACTACATCAGGCCATGTCGGATCTTTAGTTATTCCATGCTTTAGTTATTCCAAGATATATCTTGCCAATTTCTTTTTTGATATAAAGAATCGAATGAGAGATTTAATCGATACATCTTCAAAATATCAATTATAATCTAATTGAAATGCGTAATAATTGACAGACCTCCAATTCATTATTTCCAAAAAAATCGTTGTGGTTTTTACGTACGTCATTTCCAGACATTCTTGAAATCTTTCGTTTCTCAATAACCATTATTCAAATAGTCTAATTGATTCATCGCCTCGCCCAAAATTTATGGAAAAAGCTCATCAAGGCTTTTGCATTGTAATATTTGGACATTTTCCACAAAACGTGATTGTGTTGAAACAAATTACAAATATTCTTGTTCTCATTGTTTCAGTAATTACGTTCTTCAGGTCTTGGTTCTTAGTTGGTTTGGTTTAGCATTTTTTGTAGATCTATGAAGATTTTGAAGCATAGCATTTAAATAATGAAAGTTCTTACCAATCATGATGGGAGGTAGTGAATCTTCTAATTACCAAATTCCATGATCATTAATCTTAGTATCTTACTGCGTTCTTATCTATTTATTCTTAAATTATAGCGTTTGAAATACAGAAGATTCAATTCCCCAAGTTTAAGACACAAAAAAGGGTAAGGTTTTATTATGTTTTTATCTAATTTCCAACCGAATCAGAATATGTGAATATGTGACTTGCTAAAAGATTTGTAAATGACTGAAACGATTATACAATAAACCAAAGCAAGAACGAAAAAAACCTTCCTGAAGACTTCAACGACGGAGTAGTAGTTGTAAACACAACTATAATAATATCTTAAAGGAGTCTTTGACCATAATTATTTGCACGTAATGGAAAATTATTTTCATTATTGCGGCTTGGCCTTCTAACCTAACCTGCTTGGAATGTACTTTTGATGCGATAGACTCATTAATACAATATTCATGTGAAAGTATTCATACTCCTTCAAACAAGGAGTTTGTTTTGGTTGGATCTTCGTTTTATGAGTTTTGTTTATCTTAGAAATGGTTAGATATGTATCCAAACGGAGTACTGCTTTATGTCAACTTTAAAGCCTTTTCTGAACGCTTTAAATATAAATAATAAGTTTTCATTAGACCTGCCACAATTTAATGCGCGTGTTAGAATAAATTCAGTTTATATTCATGGTTAAGTGTAGAAATGCTTAAATAAGTCTTTCTTAATGGGAAAATGCCTTTCTTAATAGTGTTTGTCACATAACTTGAACATACAGGAAATCTACATCAATAACTGCATTAGGATTACATTAGGCGATCATTAAGCGACCACCATCCTTTTTAATTAAAAATTAATTTGAGTTTCTGGTTTCAAGCCATCAGAATTCACCATGAAATTTGTCTTTTTGTGATAGGTTGTTTGGAGGAGTAAATAAGTAAGCAGGTTTTAAATGCTTATCTAATTTTTTAATCTTTATAGTTTTCTAAAGGGAGGTATACTCTCTAATAAAATATATTGAGCTTAGTAAAAATGTTGATATGCCAGCGCTTTTCTGACAAATCCCTCCTTTTTTGGAGAGATATTCCGATTGCCGTTAACGTATCTCTTAAAGCTGTCATAATTTTAGAAAGCTAAATAGAAGTTTCAACCATATGAGATAAACGTATTACCTACTCAGTTAATTTTCAGATAATTCATAGCAGCATGAAAATCTAATTGCTGAGAGAGAGAGCAAAGTGAGATTTCAAACTCAATAGTAAGTGGTCCTGGGAATTCATCACTGATAAATTTTATAATAATAGTAATTAGAAAGCAGTAAGAATTTTATAAGCCCAAACCTTGGCTTTCCTTCTGCTTATTGTTTAGCGATATTTTCATGTTTTATTATTAATGTATAATGAAGATAGTCTGTTCTGTCCATTCATCTGTTGTGTTTTTTTGTATAATTCCGTAGCTTGTTCAAGTATGTATAGTTATCCAATTTCACTGTCCTTTTATCAGCCAGTTACATTTTTGGCACAAAAGTTTTCTGAGTGTTACACTCTTCTACTATATAATTTCTTATCACCGAAATTTTTCAACCGATATTTTGCTTCAAGAAAAATCTTTTTCATTGTTTCCTACAGCATGGTATATTCATTTTGGTTCTTTTTTCGCAGTTTGTGTTTAGAAAGCACTGTTGCAAAAAAGAATGCTACAGAAAACCCATCCATTACTCTGATTTCAACAGACCCTTAAAACGTTCTAGAGTTTCTTTGTACCAGTCCAAATCCTCATTTGGAATGTCTTTTGTCGTTTACAATTCTCCTTTGGTTTCATCGAAAATAGAGGTGATAAATCTAATGGAAATGGTCTATTTATTTGTGTCTCCAAAAGTTATCTTTCTCCTTATGAAACGATTTTCAAATTTGGAGAGTGATTCTTTTCTTGCTTTCGCATATCAAACTGCAGAAAATTCATATCATTCAAGCTACATGACAACCCACTATAAGCTTTAAGGAAACCATTCAACGATATTTTATTACAGAGAAGGGTGATTATACTGATTATACCGATCATAATAACAGGTTGTACGATTATAACTATCCTCTCTCAAATATTTTGTATAGAACTTCTTCTTTCATTTTTTCCTCAAAGACTTCTCTCCAAAGTTTCACATATTGATAATTTACAAATTTACTGTCATAAAAAGCCACGTAAGCTATTGTTTATCCTGAAGGTATTATTCTATATCCATCTGTTATGACATATGCATGAGTGAGGTGGATCAATGCCACCTACTTACAGATTTATGTGTTGCAACCTCATACAGCTGGTTGAAATTTGCGTCTGTCAGTAGGTCGTTGTTCCAATATATATAACTGGATTTTGATGATTTGGTTTCTAGGCTGTCATTAAGATCTCCTTAACCAATATTATGTACCATATAATAAACATTTCATCTTTAACAACCATGATTTATTGGTTATCTAAAGCAACCCTGCTATTTATTCTGACACCTTCTTATGCATTTAAAATCTCAGTCTGGTATTTCAGTTGGTGAATGCCTGAGTTACTACATGACTGATTGCATCTTAATTCTTAAGTTTCCATTTGAAACTTTGAATTCCCTTTAAGGATCCATTTACACTGAATCATCTCTATTAGGGACAATTTGATATACCTCAAAGTCCTCTTCTGCTCTCTTCTAATCAGTCATGGGTACTGACATGTATTCGTCGTAAATGGCCCTACTTCATTAAGTCATAGGTGGTTTACTATTTTCATAGTTTGTTTTTTCTTCCAATTGTATACATTCTACATGTAACACACTTTCCGTTTTATTACACCTTGAATACCATCTCCCCAAGCCTGATTCACAGCAACCAGGAAGGATAAAAAGTTTTTTGTTCTTTGCCAAAAACGACATCAGTAGCAAGGAAAGGAACGTCATCGAGAACAACATGATTAGATAAATGAAGTTTAGCCTGTAATTTTCAGGAGAAATGTTTTTATAGTAACAATAATTTCACAATTTAAGATTAGAGTCGTTAACAGTAATGACATCATTAGGTTGCCGTCTTAAACTTTAGAGAGTGATACTTGATAAGTTTGAAATGAAGCAACATTGTTGTGTAACCTACAGGTTTAAATTGTACAATTTCCAGGACACTAGAAAAGTGAACTCAGAAAGTGAAAAAGAAAGTGAATTCAGGTACCATGAACAAGGCAAATTTTAGAATTAGAAAGATCAGTTCATCTTCAAATCATTTACACGAGGGGATGGATATACCTCATTACCTTACTTACCATGTATTTATAGTTTCGTGTTTCGTTTGAGTGATAGTTGCACTCTCTATTTAGCATCATCAGGAAGTCTGACGCCTTTATGCACCCTATCATGGGCAAATTCTTTATTTAGCCCCACTTGTTTGACCATTCTAAGAAAATGGTATTTGTAGCATCATTACCGCAATTTGGCTCGGATGATAAAGATAAGAAAATAGACGCTCCTTTTATTTGAATACAAAAGATCATATGTCTGAGATCTTCATTATGCCATCTTTGTCATTTTTATACACTCTCTGTATATCGTATTTTTGATTATGCCATGAATAAATGTAATTACTTCAATCTAAATTTTATTGTGATGTATTAATGTTGGATTTTAATAGCAACTATTCTACATTAATTATCATTAAGGATCAACGCTTTGGCAACGAGAACACTTGCTCGAGATATTGGCAAATTACTGATGTCTCTATGTAAATTAGATTTTCCTTGCAGTATGTTATTAAGTAATGGAAGTGTGCTTGCTTCACTTCATACTGGAGTATATTAATCTAAAAAAAGACTTAGTTTGGTTTTAATTGCACTGGTGGATGCATACTGAGATTTAATTATCCAAATTTTGTTCCTGCTGTTTTATGTATTTATACCATTTGAATAGACAACAGAGTCTGAACAAAATATTTGAAAAGTTAACTATGATTTTTCCTTACGTATTTTTGTGAGCAATATTCTCTTAATAGTGGAGCTGGAAATCATTAAAAAGATTTTTTCATGATTACACAGTGCAGCTGTTTTATCTAAAACTGTACCATTATGTATTGGTTTTCTATTTTGCTGTACACTGAATGCAATTCATTAGCCTTGCGTATAATTTTTGTTTGTATATGAAAACTGATGATGATTAACCAAGACTGATGAGGATTATAATATGAAACAAGCGTGAAAGCAGCATAATGGATTGCCATGATTAGAATATGTAAATTATCAATTCAAATTCATTACTCAATTTTCTCCAACCTAAGATGTGTAATTCAACAAACAGAGGCCAAATGAAGGTTAAATCTGTTTTATATGTGTAAATGGTCACTTTAAATTGACATGTCAACTATAATCTCTGATATTAAAACGAAAGAACGTTTTTTTTCATTTTGTCAGAAAGCGCGATTACTACCATTATTATTTTTTTGTCATTCCATCGTTTGACTATACAATGTAAGAGGCGCTTTCTTTCATTCTTTTAACACAACAAAAACGAATTAAACCAATTTTCTAGGCTTAACAACAAAGCAAGGCGAAAAGTAGATAGCATTTAAATGTCTTTAGCTTTTTTTAACAACAAATTACAAATACTGAGATTTCTTTCGAAGACGTTAGCATTCTTTCTTGCTTTCACCAAGGGGAACAGTTTATATACGAGATGTAATATTTACAGCAGTTGAAAAGAAGAAATGTTGTAAACAACAAAAGGATCGATATTGACAAAACAAACATTACAATCTAATGTTAGGATGGCTCTCGAATAAATTTTTCTTTTCTTTTTTTACCTCTAATTCCTTCGATATCTAGCATATCAAATTATTTATGTTTTTTTTGTTGATAGATTGATCTTTTTATTCATATAAGTAAAAGTAATCAAATCAAATGGAAAGAGCAGCACTTGGCTTCCTGCATCTCTGACGCACATTTCGAGTTTTATGTAATAGTTTTTAACTGCTGCTTGATTGTAAATCCGTTGATTGACGCTTATTGCTTGTTTTGTCACTGTGTTTACTTTAAACTTCATGCCTTTCTTACTATGAAAAATAGTTTTCATTGTTTTTTAATGGTTGCAGGAAAGGAAATCGGATTTGTTAGTAAAATCTTGATTGCTGGATGTTTACAAAAATAGAAACTCCATTAATAGTGTTGGATGTGTGTGTTACACTTATCATTACAAAGTTCGATTAAAATGTTGCAGACGAATTACAACAAGATACTGAGATTGTATACAAGTTAAATGTTTAAACAAAGCAAAATTTAAAATAAATAGTATAAAAACAAAAGAATTAATCATCGGCTACAAATAGCTGTTCCAAAAACATCAACAAAAAGCGGCTGATGTTAAGTCCAAGGAAAACGAAGCATTGGTTCACGATTCCTTATACGACTATGGTAGCAATTTGTTTGTGTTTATTTGGTAAATAAAAATAGTTTGATTGTTGAGAAAGGATTCTAAAATTTTACAAGCAAGATAGCTATATATTTGACCAACAAAAGAGATGACAATGGAAAATCACAGTAAAGGTACACAAATTGCTGATAAAACATCAATTCCTCAAAATACAAACATTATCGAATCACCACAAAACAGACATTTACAATTGCCAGCATTAAACGATGGCTACAAGATAGTTGGGAACGAACATTACTTTCAAGAGAAGAAACACAAAAGACCTTTAAGTTTATCCAGTATCAAAGATCTGCGGCTAGTGAAAGAAGAGCCTGTTAATAAGCCTACAATACGTATTAAAAATGATAGCCAGCCTCCGTCAGACGAAAAGAAGCGTCTTCGTACGTTGATGCTAGCTTCCGCTGCATTAGCTAAGTTCAAAGCATCAGCACGACGTAAAGAGAAACGCCATCTTTCAAGTAGTTCATCACCAAAACCCGCAAACCAAATGACCATCAACGAGAAAAAGAATATCGACCTTGTAGAAGTTGAAGAATCGTTTGAAAGAAGTAATTTTAAAAGGTAATACATGGAATATTTTTGTCTTTCTTTAATATCACAACATTCTAAGATAGGAACACTGGTAAGCAGATTTATTTCTAATTCCACGTTTAAGAGTTGCTTTGTTCAAAAGCAGATTTGAAATTGCTTCGCTAGCTTACCACTGAATTTTGTAATAGATTTCTGATATTTTTTGTTTATAATTAATTGGATAAGCATTTAGCTCAATACTTCCCAACTCCGCTTAATGATTGGATGATATATAGAAATTATCATAATTGGTAGATAATTAGCTGCGTCCATATAAATTAGAGATGATTAAATTATCGGGGCGATGGGAAACTAAAAGTATTTCGGAAAACTACACAATTGCAACAGTACACGTATGTACTTCTGTTCATTGTAAATGTCTGGGTAAAGTTTCCATCTAATCTACTCTTTGCGCTAACATGTCCTCCTCCATTGTACTCTCTGTCTCAATATTTTTTAGATTATGTGAATTTACTTTGAAATTACGTCCATTATAGCCGTTGTTATGCAAAGAACATGTTCTTACGTAAAGAGCACTAAAGCTTGCCATACTCTCATGTACCATTCCCTATCTCTTCGCATAGTTCATATGATTCAGGTTGTTACTTTAACCCTATTCTTTTTGGGTATTTTTATGAACGTTAGAGTCATATGGGGAGGGTAAAAACTACCCCTTGTGGTTAACCTTTGATAGTATTAAGCAAAATTGCTCATTTTTGGCACACTACTATCACTTTATGTCTAGTTTCCAAAATTATTATAAAAATTGTCAGCACTTTTATCTACCAAAGTTGTGCTTTTTTAGGGAAAATAAGATTATTTTTCAGTCTTTTGAACATTCTGACTGTTGTCTTGAAGACGTTTTTAAGACTCGCCGTATACTTATTGGGATAATACAACTTTTAGTGGTTTTTCTGATCAAGTAGTTTAAGCAATCTACTTATAAAAGAAAACGTTTGTACTTCATCAGACTTATGTTGATTGAAATCTATTCACGTATGTATTTTTCACTTTTGCTTTTCTCCTTATCATTTCACATTACCTTACTGCCGACATTGCACTTGAAATGTTGTCACACATTATTGATGGTTCTTGGATATTTGAATACATATAATTATAAAGTTCATTAATTATGACTGAAAGGTTAAGCCAACATGGCTGCTAAGATAATATCAAGTTTCGTTTTAAGGGAAAGCAATTTGTCAAACGAGTAGCGAGCGATTCTTTTTTGAGAACTAGTTGCGATATCTGATCCGATACCACTGCATCATTTTATATCCTCTGCTCATAATGAATTACACAGATTTAAGCAAAATCCTTGTACCATAGGCTTTATGCATAAATTGTCACTTCTTTTCTCCAGGTTTTAGAACCACTAAGAGTAAACTATATTCAGTGAAACATACAGTATCAACAATTTGTGTTTCCGTTTAATAGAGGCAGTAAGTTTGAAGTATCTTGCATACATACGTTGCACAAATCGACTATGCCTTAAACAAATCTCACAGTAGAGTAATGCATGTTTCATTAAAGGGATTGTACCGCGAAAAATGATAGAGTCTATATCACTAGCTAACATCTAAAAACTAAAGAAAATTCATAAGATTATTATAAATAAACAAGTTAGGGCTCAAAATCAGTCTCCAAAGCATCAAAATATCTTAAAATATCCACAACATCTGCCATTTTTCTTTGCATCTGTATGTGTAAATCCAGTCTAAAAGTAGTCTGCACCGAGTTGGATTGTTTTCGCAATAGCTTGTGTTTCTCAATCATTCGGCAAAAACCACAACGTAGTACGTAAAAACTCAAAACTTGGGGCAAAATGAAAACACTGTGGAGCCTTAAGGCAGCTTTTGTGGTGGTTGGAGGTGATGAGAAGTGGATTTTCTTTTTTGAATATTTTTTCACAGAGGTTGTTTTTTCAAAAACGGTTTTCACGAGTACTGTTATTGTATTGAGTAGGGCAAATGTTGTGAGTATCATTTTTCGCGGTACAATCCCTCTAAATGACTTAAATAACACATATTGATTTCATATTTTGTATCTGATTCAAAATCACTGCCGCTATCACTCATTCGGGTCCAATACTTTTTATGTACCTTAGGCGTTTTTTAAATTTCATATTTACAAAACTCCGCGTCCTTTTCATGAAGTCACGATAAGATCGAAGTAAAGTCTGTCTCAAAAAAATTGTCAGCTACTGCTACTCCATTTTTCTCAGGATATACTTAACACTAATTGGAAAATAATTCAGAGTGGAATAATATTGCACAATAAAAATATTAGGAAATTTTAAAATTGAAGGAGAAAGATGAAGGTGAAAATATCAACTTTTTTTCTATATATGGTACAAATTTCAAATTTGGTAAGCAGAAACTCCAACCTTTGCTGATTTTAAATATTTAATGACTTTTTCCACAGCTTCTATGGTTTTGAATTTACGATCCTTGAAAGTCCAAAAAAGCCTACTTTTAATATTCTATTTATTCTCCTTGAAAATACAAAACATTACTATGGTTGCTCTGACAACATCGCATTATGATTTGTTGCCTTGAAAAACTTTTCGAAAACGCTTATAGAACTGTCTATTTTTCTGCGCTTGTGTGAGGTTTTCCCCAAAAAATAAATTCAAAGTTAAAATTGCTGAAAATAATGGAAAGAGTAAGATTAGAATTTTTCTGTAATCTTTGATCCAACTAATCAATTAAGTGATCTGCATGACAAATGAAGCAAGAAGAAATATCTTGATTGATTGTACAGTCTGTTTGATTTTGTTGTTTGACAGTTTTCTGTCATGGTTCTATTGTACTCTCTTGCTTACTTTCTTTTGATGGCCTATATTTTAATTCGTTAGGATAGATTATCCTGGATAACTGATCTTTTATTCAACTAGATGAAGTGCGCTGCTCAAAACATAGACCAGATGAATCCACTCTTTTACAATCTGTCAGTACGCTTGTATTGAATTAAAAAAAAAAAAATGATTTCTAAAAGATCAAATGATTTTTGATAAAACGTCAGTTATTCGCTCTATTTTGCCCCAGAAACATATTACAATATCTGACATTCACCAATCATACTTACGTATAAATCAAATGCTTTAAAAGGGAGACTGCATATTCATTACCAAAACCAGATGGAATTTAACCGAGCCTATGAAAGTTTCGAATTTTGTTAGCGACTGGCAGTGAAAAGTTTCATTTAGCAACAATATACCTAGAACATTAAGAAACAATCAACACATTCTACCATTGTTATAAGCTGAATAGCAATCGTTACGTGCCAGAAACGTGAAAAATTTCATAAAATAGTGACTAGATTGTTTCTATTTTTGCAAGTGTAAAGATATATGATTTATAGATTTATAGACAGAAATAAGTGAATGTGGTGATATAATCAGTTACCAAGTATTTCCCATGACCTATTCTGCTTGTGTGGCATTTATAAGAATTTTGTATAAACTAAATAAATTAAAATTAGAATTCTGAGTGATATAAATATAAAACCTGACTTTGGAAATTGATCAGAAACTAAGAATTCGGTATAGAAGCACCATACATAATAGTTTTGGGTGCAAACTGGATTTTAAGATGTTTGGTATATAGGCTATGTTGGTTTGCTATTATTATTATTATAGAGGAAAAAATTACTTTAAAAGCTTGTTATAAAATAAAACATGACAGTGTGATTTTATTTGCTGTCAATAATAATATCAAAAGCATTCTAAAAATAGAGCACACTGCATTGAAGCAGTGATTTGTGTTGATTGACATACAATTACAGTTTGCATTCCCATGCTTTTTTAACTATAGTTTATTTCAAAATAGCTGAAACTGGAATTAAATATGCTTCTCGACTACTGAATAAAACTAAAAATCAAAATTAAATTTATTTTTCACTTTCGAAAGATACTGCGAAGTGGAACATCAACATGAAAATATTTAAAAAAAGAAGAAATAAAAATGAAAAAATGAGATGAGAAAAAGTGAGCTTTTTATTGAACCAGCAAAAACGTCCCACAACTTCATGATAATGATAGAAACTTGAATCTTTTGCGATTTCAAATATGAAAGAAGTTTTTTTCATCAGTACAGTATCAATTTGTGACTATAAGTTTAGAGAAAAAAATCAAAGATTTTTTAAGTTTTATGAAGTAGTTAAGAAGTTGAGACTTTTTAAATTTTAGTTTCAGCAAATTTGAAATAGATCATTTTATATTATAGGCTTTTATTTGGTCGTGTAAAACTTTCTGATTTTTTGCTTTATGAGACAATTTTGATATGTGATATCGTAGGAACTTCTGAAGTGAGAACTTCCTTTTGGAAAATACTTCATGAGAATGATGAACGTGATTTGAAATTCTGATGAAATTTTATATACCACCACCTCTTGAGTGTACTATAAGCATTTGGAAGGCTAGTGTACAAAATATGAAAACTTTGAATTTTCAGTAAAACACTCTTGGGAAATTCCGAAAAGACCTGGAAAATCGTTAATCTCTTTCAATATTTTCTGGGGTAAATGGATTCTAAATTTTTTTTATAACGCATTTGGGAGCCACGACTTTGTCTGTAATATCTTATGTTACGACTGTTAAGATTTTTGGTTTCAAGCCACTAATGTGTTAATGTCTTTAGCGTTGGTGCATTTCGCAATTTTTTTAATGTTTAACAGCTAACCGTTTAATCTAGGTTAGTTGGTGGCGGCATTCATATCAAAGACCTCATGAAAAATGCATCATGTTGGTTTTAGGGGCAGGTTTTCTGATGATATCATTTTTTCGATACAAATCTAGTATCTTGTCTTCAGAGCCTTAACATCTATGTTTACGCAAGAGATTTAGTTACATCACTTTACTGCGACTTCATAGTCATTCGTTTATAAGAAAAAGATTCTTAATAAAGTGTTTTTGGCTAATTCACTGAATTATTTTTCAATTAATGCCTTTGCCGTTTGGCGCAATAGACTAAGCAACCGCCTGGCGTGTGAGAGGTCAGGAGTTCAAATCTCACCATGTTCAACACGAAATTGTTGATTGAAAATTGCGATTATGACATCATTTAATTAAATCAAATTAATGATTAAAATTAGAAAAAATGGAAAAAGTCAAAGAAAGCATTTTACTAAAACGATATAAAATTGGAATTTTACATGATATAAACTTGAATCATTTGAAATCTCAAGCCTGTAAATGTCTGTAAGAAATCGTTAAGACAAAAACATGACCAAAATTGTGGAAATTATTCTCGTGAAAAAAATAGAGGTTACCATTTCCAAACTTTAGTAATAACTTTGCATTGAAAAAAACATACTCAAGACTTTTCAGTGTTTAAAATTTGCAAAAGATTCAGGTGGCCATTGAGTTAATAGAAACTTCCTCTTTTCTTTTAATTCTAACTTTATTCATGATCATTTCAAGAAAATTTTCTTCTCTCTACAGGGTATCCTAAATAATGTAACCTCTCGTAACTATGTCATTAGCACTAGCATAGAAAACTTTTAGTTTAGTCTTTATGTTTTGAGATGCGGTGCTTTTGATGAATTCTAATAACATTTTCTACAATAGGCTATATTTTTTTGGGACACCCGGTAGAATCTATGCAACAATATAAAATTAGTTTTGTGAAATGTCAATCGACTTACGGTATTTTTAAAACTTGTAGTGGAACGAATAAAAAAGTAGACGTTAGACTATATAAAAGTTCATTTGAAGTACAATAAGAAAGATGCATTTCCTCTTTAAGCAAAAACGTTTTGTTTCCTATCCTATGCGGTGAATTTTAATCCTATTTCATTTACTCCCAGCAATCCGCTTAATGCAAGTATAAAATGTTGAGGATTTAAGTGTTCCCATACTTGTGTCAGATTTTCATAATTTAGTCAGTTTTGTCATTGCAGAGAAACTGAATTCTAAGTTCCAAAAAAAGACAGCATCTAACCAACGCGATCTCCTCTTAAAGAGTTTATTGTCCCAGTTGTTTGATTACAAAAAATGACAGTGCCATTGTCATTGTTAAGCTCTCTATTTTTATCCTGTTTTTTTTCTTAAAAGTATTTTATTTATTACTGTTGAGCGCATTCTTTTATAAGTTTCATTTGCAAGTTTTGGATTTGTAAAAAGAGTAAACATTAGTAACGGGGATTGATTGGTATCATTTTTCAGGAAACAGAAAGGTCTATATATATTACAACCTTTACAGCAGAGGAGTCGAACTTAAACAATTTTGAAAATACCCATAAACTTAAAAGTTCGACCATTGCCTTGCTTTGAAATATTCGAGACTTTTGTTTCACGAAAACACTAGTTTTCTATGTTGAAACCCGCGCGTTCTTTGTTTTCAAAATGTGTTCTCCGTTGAACAAAACTTGAACTACGCTTTAACTCAAAAGCGATTAATAAAATTCCTGTCAAATAACAGATGAACATTCTAAATGACTGAGATGATGGTTTTTTTAATTTTTGTGCTTCACGCTAATGTGCACCCAAGTTGTACAACTCATTTTTGCCGAAGTTTTGCCTCGTTTTATGCTATTTTCCTTTAATCGTGCTGATGTAAATCAGTGAACTTTTTGTCATAACAGCGTTTAAACCGAATATATTTCCATTTCATATGAGTAAAATGGTCATGTATTGTATACAGCGCTCTTGGGAGTTTTTTTCACTAAACTGGACCAGTCATCGTATAGGACCAGTTTGTGGAGCCTTGGCTAAATGGTTAAGGCGCTGGACAAGTATTAACCGGAGGCCCGTGTTTGACTCTCTTGTGAGGATCTTGGTAGTGAATCTTTCCAATCACTAATTCTAAATGGTGCTCTAAAAGGAAAGTGTTTCCTGAAATGCAATACATCTTGGATGTATAATATAAATCATTCATTCTATCAGCACTTTAATGTTGTTACCTCATCTGATTTCATGAAAAAAATTACATAAATTTGTTTGAGCAAGGATGCTAGAAAAACAACTTGTGGAATGATTGAATGGACTTACATAAAGAAAATACCCGTATCAGTTTTAAATTCCCCTTTTAATGATGGATTCATTAAGTACTGTAATTGGCTTAAGAGTTTACTAAACCTTTAACTTCATTTCGAAATAAAAAGATCAGTAGTAGAATTAATTATGGAATCTTAAAGGTTCAATCCAATCATATAATAGTGATGCTGACACAAAACTAAATTGATGCTATATTTTTTGTAAAATGTTGAAAGTACTGCTTTTTGATGACTGTTAGACTGATGAATTCGACCAGAGTGAAAGTTTCGTGAGATCATTAGTTGTGTCCATCGAAATAACTTTGACTTCAGCCATAAGAATATGGCTTATGTCTTTGGGAAAGACTGTGACTCCAGTGAAATTAAATTCTTATATGTAAACGCGCCGTGACAAACATCACCACGTGCCTCAAATATTCACCACATGTCGATAACACAATTCTTATATGTAGATTTTGAACATCGATCGCACAACCGTTAACAAGTCTGTGGCCATAAGTAGATCTCTGTATTAAGAAATGTACCAAATTTTTTGACAGGTTCAGAGTAGAAAAGTAAGGGATGGCGAATCAATAGAATTGATAAAGATTGCGGTGTTATACTCAGTAAAATCTTTCAAATGTGACAATAATCTTTTAAAATTCATCATCATTGAGGCTATCCGGCTTTGATCCGATATTACATGAAATAAATTATGAGTTCATTCTTACAACAACTTTATTTTACTTATATGGTTAAAGGTAATATTATTTTTCACTGTTCTTTTGTCAATTTTAAAGACTGTATTGTTACATAACAGGGAAAATAGAAGTTGCATCACATGGCGACTAAGACCTGTTGCCATAGAAACTTGAAGAGTCATTAATACAAAAATAGCAAAATGACTTTTACTTTCCTTTTATATATGTGCCTTTGCCAATGATATTAACCGTTACATTCCTACTAGACGGGAAATGGATAATTTTTTTGTCAATTTGCGAAATGACATTTTGTCCACTTCAATATGTATTAATTCCTGTAAATCTATCAGCACCGGAACTTGATCTTTTGAATTTATAATTAATTTTGTTAAAATTTTTAATTGTAATTACCTCTCCCTTAAGTCAAAAATCTCTATGTAGTGAACAATAGGTTTAATTGTTTCGCAAGCTTCATTAGACATATTGCGTAGACATGTTCATGCTTTGTCACAAGTTAATTTAAGGAACCTGATAACATTAATAGTAATAAATTACTCAATTAATGAAAAAAGTGACATATGTTACATGAATAACTCCGATGCTATATAAAAGAAACAACAAGTAAAAAACATAAACAACTCGTACAAGAGAAGCGATGAGGGAACAACCTCAACTTCAGCTTTTTCTGGACACTAAAGCAGCTACTCTCCCAAGGAGAAAGAATTTACTTCGAACAGGGAGCTTGAAAAGAAAAAAATTGAAAAAGTTACACTTTGTTGTTGATGATTTATATGTTCAGTGAGTATCTTTTATTAATTTCTCATATGAACGATTCCTTAACCTGCTTAGGTCATCCGCAAGGTCGTTATATAATTTGGGATCTGAAAGAAGTCAAATACTTGAATTGCTGAATATCAGGTCATTTCTTTAGAAGCATATTTCAAAGTCTTGTGTCACATATTCACATTTTCTGTATGCTAAGTATTTTTTAAGACGCTCTATACATTTATCAAAATTGGGTTTGTTTGATTTATGAAATTTCCTAGAATATTAATTTTTGATGACTGATGGAAGTGATGAGGTTTAGTCCTCTCCTCTCCTTAGTATCTAAAAATCGTCTTAACATGCAAGACTTTCAACACATAATTGATTTCTTTGTCCTTCTTCGATTAGTACTGTACTTGATCTTGATCTCGACAAGAGAAGTCCTACAGATGATCTGGAACCATATTCTCCAACATCACCTACTTCAACGAATAACAATGCTTCTAATGTCAAACGAGTTTACATACAGGAAGGGCCTGTTAAATTATCAAATGTAAGTCAATAACTATTGTTTTCAAATTGTATACTCAGTGTATTTACATAAGACCAAAATTTTCATTTCATGCGCAATTGAATTTCTAGCACCCTGTATCTCTTCTGGCATGAACGGTTTTGTTTTAAATTTCTTCGGTCTCAAATAGAAGACAAGACCGATAAGAATTGGGGAAACTTTGCATGGACACTAAATATTAAAGTGTCAAATAGTTAATCCAGAAGCAGTCAAAAACATCTACTAACAACTTTGCAAATGCGCAACAAATATTATACATTGCAAACCATTTTCTGAATCCTTCGTAAAAATTTTAGGCAAAGAAAGAGCCACGATCAACCTTAGTGAGAATAGGACATTCTTTGCTACCCTAGAGCAATCCATCGTGCGATCAGTGTAAAATGCATCATTATAACTTGAAACAAACATTTTGTCTTTATAGGCGACATCTACAAACGACAGATATTTGTTCCTATTCAACGATTTACTATTAGTAGCCAAACCAAAGTAAGTAATGATAATTATTCGTTGAAAATGACATATGCACTAATGAAGATGTTCTTTCCAAAGAAACTTTACAGTTTCGTGTATAATTACACTAATCAAGCACCTTGTATCGTGTATGAGTATACGTCCCCTATCGGACCTCTTTTAGAATATTTTTGTAAACTGATCGATCGTTCATTGCTTTCTATTATCGGTTATCATAGAGACGCGATGTTTGACAGGAATTGAACTTTTTTCCTGCAAATTTATATTGGAATACTGAAAATCAAAGAGCTGCATGCCAGCTTTTTACAAGACCTTTCATCATGTATTAGTTCATTTCTTTAGATCGACGACGACATTTAAATTAAAAGAACGAATTCGTGTTAGTGAAGTTTGGTTATCGAATTGTATCGACGAAGTCACAGAAGCAACAGTTACACATGAGAAATCTTTCGTGATTGGCTGGCCATCAATAAATTATGTTGCATCGTTCAAGTGAGTTTACACTTGCCTAAATAAAACACAGAGGTCTTTCGCGTAAACTCTGTACAACTCCGAAAGTTTCTTTTTTCACTATTCGACTTAATCTAGGAGCACATTTATAAATCAGAGAATTGCAAGGCTTGACTTTCACTGTTTTACTTTCTTAGAAATTTGAAATCAAGCAGATTATCAAACAAGCTATAATGCATTCTCAATGTCAAGAACATTCGAAATTTTAAAGTCTTACGATACACCCAAAGTTCTTATAGTAATTGTGGTGTTTGAATAGGGTTAAGAGAGGCAAATTTTGCAACTATACTCTCCACCGACCTACGCCTT